>PITA01009951.1:0-74558 GCA_004023965.1 Spilogale gracilis
CCGCCCCCAGTCCCACCGCAGCCTTTTCTTTGGGACAACAGCCTCACTCAGAGATGCTTGCGAGTTGGGAAGGACCTGCGCCTCTGGGGTTCCGAGATGAGGCAGGGACAGGGTTCCAGCACTGTGGGCCTTGGAGCTACCCCCTCACCGGCAGGCGCGCATCTCACCCTGGGTTGTGGCCTGTGCTGTATGGGACGGGAACTCTGGTTGGGATGGGGTGGAGGATAGGCAGAGGAGCCCAGATTTCCTCAGGCAGCCCCACCCTCACCCCAGCCCAGCTCAGCAGGTAGGCTCCCAGGGGGGCTGGGCACCGAAGATTGCCTTAGCCTGAGGTTAATGATCAGTTAGGAAACTTAAACTGTCTAGGAGTCTGTCAGCATGGGGCTTGTTGCCTTAGAGGTAGGGCTTGAGCTCCTGCAGTGTACCAGCTCTGGTCTCTGCCCATGGGGACAGGGGTGTGTCCCTGAAGGGTCACTGGTCACTTACCGGCCTCAGGATCATCAATGCAGAGAAATCTGAGTTCAATGAGGATCAGGCAGCCTGTGGGCAGCTGTGCATACGGAGATGTGAGTTTGGAGCGGAAGAGGACCAGGAGTGGCTGACCTTAAGCCCAGAGGAGGTGAGTGCAACTGGGCCTGTGCCCGTCCTACAAGCTGGGTTCAGGACTGCAGGTTGAGGTTTTTGCTCTAGCGTCCCACTCTGGGCCAGGGGAAAACTGGCAAAGTCAGCAGAGCCTGACGGCAAGCCCTTCCTGCACAGCTCCTGACAGGTCATTACTGGGCCCTGTTTGATGGGCACGGTGGTCCAGCTGCAGCCATCCTGGCTGCGAACACCCTGCACTCCTGCCTTCGCCGTCAGCTGGAGGCCGTAGTAGAGGCCATGGTGGCCACTCGGCCCCCCATGCACCTAAGTGGCCATTGCGTCTGCCCCAGTGATCCCCAGTTTGTGGAAGAAAAGGGCATTAGGGTGGAAGACTTGGTGATCGGGGCTCTGGAGAGTGCCTTCCAGGAATGTGTGAGTGTGGCTGTTGGTAGGGGAAGGGGGCCAGGGACCTGAGGGGGATCCCTGACCACAGCGGTGGTCTCCTTGGATCTTTGCATTGGGAGGACAGGATGGGGTTGGCTTGTTAGTAATGGTCATCGTTATCATCATAAGCCCTCCCGTTTATCCAGTGCCTGGTACATGCCAGGTGCTTTTCCCTGCCACCTGCCTCGTGCGCCCTGCTGGTCCTTCTTGGTGCAGGGGCTGCCTTCCTTTCCTTGGTTCTTATTAGGACTTCCCTCTCTCCCAGGGGATACATCTAGATCCTCAGACCACAGGGATCCTGGAGTCAGAGCTAGACTTTGGGTGGGGACCGCCAGGCTTGCTGGTGGGGAAATTAACTGTGGGGTGGGGACTAGGGACAGATTGGTGTGGTGGCAGGGCCAGCAGCAGCTCAAGTGGCTTCGGTTTGCCCCAGGATGAGGTGATCGGGCGGGAGCTGGAGGCCTCAGGACAGGTGGGCGGCTGCACAGCCCTGGTGGCTGTGTTCCTGCAGGGAAAGCTGTATGTGGCCAATGCTGGGGACAGCAGGTAAGAGCTGGAGGGCAGGCGGGGTGGGGCGGGCAGACCTGTAGCAGAGGCAGGGGGGACAGTGAAAGGGGGCCGGAAGAGGAGGGATGGAAATAGGGATTGACTGGCTGAGTTGCCTGCGTACCTGGCGTGTTGGGTGTGAGTGGGCGGCGGATGCCAGGGAGGGCGGAAGGGCTGAGCCTTTATTCTGCAGGCTGTAGGTAGTCATGGGGGGCTTTGAGCAAGAGATTGGCATGGGCAGAGCTGGTCCCTCGTGGCTGGAGGAGGAGGGGCCAACAGGAGGGAGGCCGTGAACGAGAGCGGAGTCTGCCCCACAGACCTCTGCCTGTCTTGGGCAACCCTGTCCAGGGCCATACTGGTACGGAAAGATGAGGTTCGGCCCCTGAGCTCTGAGTTCACCCCCGAGACTGAGCGGCAGCGGATCCAGCAGCTGGTAGGTGCCTGGCAGAGGGAGGCTGTGGAGCCCCAACTTGTGAGTCCAGAGTCACCAGCGAGAGCCTGATCTGTGCCTGGCCTCCCTACCCCAGGCCTTTGTCTACCCTGAGCTTCTGGCTGATGAGTTCACCCGACTGGAGTTCCCTCGGCGACTGAAGGGCGATGACTTGGGGCAGAAGGTTTTGTTCCGGGATCACCACATGAGGGGCTGGTGAGCGAGGTGGGCTTGGGATAGAGTGGGGAGAGCCCTGGTATGCAGGCCCACTGTGTGGCCTTGGGGCTGTCCTCTTCCAACCTGGGCAGGGTGGGCTCCGTGGTGCCGGGACCTGAGAGGATGGGTGGGGCCAGGATGACGCTGGGTCTGCTCCTGGCAGGAGCTACAAGTGCGTGGAGAAGTCGGATCTCAAGTACCCACTGATCCATGGGCAGGGCAGGCAGGTCAGTGACTGGCCCCTGCTGAGAACCCCTCTTAAATTGCCCCCTGCGGAGGTGGGATTGCCTTTCTTCCTTGTTGGGGGGCTGTAGCTGGGGTCGTGGAGTCTGCTCCAGGGCTCCAGGATGTTGTAGCCTTGGCTGCGGGGCCGCAGGGCACCTGAGGGCCAACATACACTCCTGTGAGCTTTATTTGAACGTTTGATGCCACCTCATATCTCCCTTATCCTCAGGCTCGGTTACTGGGAACACTGGCCGTCTCCCGGGGCCTGGGAGACCATCAGCTCAGAGTCCTGGACACAAACATTCAGCTCAAGCCCTTCTTGCTCTCTGTCCCACAGGTGAGTGGGCCACCAACAGCCCACACCAGCTTCCGTCCGCCTGGAAAGGCAGACGACGAGGCTGGCAGGAGCCGGGAAGGGAGTGCTGAGGGATCCTCAGACTTAACTTGCAGGTAACTGTACTGGATGTGGACCAACTGGAGCTGCAGGAGGAGGATGTGGTTGTCATGGCAACTGATGGCCTCTGGGACGTCCTGTCCAATGAGCAGGTGGCACGGCTAGTACGGCGCTTCCTCCCTGGCAACCGAGAGGACTCACACAGGTACTGTAGCTTCAGCGACACCAGGAAGTAGTTGTGGTCGAGAAGACAGTGCTGCTGATGAGCCTGGCTCAGTGCAGGTGGTCAGGAGCAGAGCTGTCTCAAGCTTCTGGGGGGTGATGGTGGGTCTGCAAAATATCTGGGTTCAGAAATCCCCAGGACCAAAATCTCCATGCTCCAGCCTGTGGCCTCCCGTGCTGGGGCCTTGCCTGGCCCCACAGCTGGATTGCACTGTTTGGGTCCCCATGTGTCCACTCCTACACAGCAAGTTCTCCCTGAAGGGCACCCTTGCCTCTTTGCTCTGGCTCCGAAGTGCATCTGTAGGATGATTCCCACAGGTTCTCGGAGCTGGCCCAAATGCTGATACACAGCACACAGGGAACGGAGGACGGTCCCACTGGGGAAGGGCAGGTGTCCTACGACGACATCTCGGTGTTCGTGATTCCCTTGCACAGCCAGGGCCAGAGGAGCAGTGGCCACTGAGGATTCAGACACTATACCCCAGAACCACTCTGGGGCTGCGTGTACTCTGGGCATTCCTCCACCACGGTCAACCAGCAGGCCTACCTGCCCTGCCCGACACGGTGGGTTGATTCCCCCACCCCAGCCCATCTCGAGGACAGCATTTACATCAGGCAAAGCTGGTAGAGTATGGAGAGCCCAGCTCCGAGGTCCCCCCTGGGGCAGGCAGGCCATCAATAACCTCCTTTTACAACATAGGAAACCCAGGTGGGGCTCCTCTGACAGGGTCTTAGCAGCCCAACATTATTCCCAGATGCGGACAGCTGGACTAAGGGCATTGGCCACAAAACGCAGGAGGGGCTCAAGAGCCTGTCTGGAGCCAGGTCTCCAACACATGAAATGTCAGGGTATTTCCTCAATAACCCCTAAAGCCCATGCAGGGTGGCCTTAGAGGAAGCTGTGAGTAGCCTCCTATCTGCTCAATAGCCATCTTGAATCAGCTTCTTGGGAGAGACCAGCCCAGGTCCTGCCCTCCCCAACCCCCACCACTGGAGGTGAGGCACAAGCCCTGGGGGTAAAGTTGGGGCAGAACAGAAGGAGGCAAAAGGAGCCCCAGAGTTCACTGAGCCGGGAATGTCCCCCGATAACTCCCTCCTGGCCCCAGCCCTGCCCTCGGCTGCTGTGCCAGCAGTGTTTGGTTTTATTGCTCTGCGTCACCTCCGTATTATTAAATGTTTGCTGAGAGCCCTTGTGAATCATGAATTGCTGTAAAGCTTAGCATTATAGTACACTTTTTGTTCTTTCTTGTTACTTTCCAAAGAATCCGTCTTCAATCCCCCTTACAAGTTTGCCTATAGTCAGGACTGCTTTTTCTTCGATGGCCTCCATAGCCCCCAGCATGGGGTGAACCCCAGTGAGAGAACTGTGGTTCAGGGAACAGAAGAGTCTCTACCACCATCTGTGGGCCCTGCACTTGATGTACCAGAAGGAGTGCCTTGAACTTGGTTTTGCACAATGATTTCAATAAACCAAGAATTAGCTGGAGACAAATAACTCAGCATTCCAGAGCTTGCTGTCTGATGAATAGCTTAGTTCTTCACCTTCCCCACAAGACTGTCATCACCTACCACTTGCCGAGGCCTGGGTGCTCGGAAGCATTCACTGAATTACAAGGCGACCTGTATGACCTCAGCCTCGCCTCACACTCCTACTTTAGTCTACAACCGGGATAAATTCTATTCAGGCAACTCACAACCCTATAGGGATGGGGGCCAGAAGGGACATGGCCTAAGGGGCACCAGAACTGATGCTAAAACTTACGTGTTTAAACTATTGGGGAGGTTCTCCGGCCCCCTTTCCTGCCCATTAACTCACTTTTATTTTTTAATTTGCCATTTATTTATTTGAAGTAAGCTCCATGCCCAGTGTGGAGCTTGAACTCGTGACCCTGACATCAAGAGTCACATGCTCTACCGACAGCCACTCTGAGGGCACCCCTCATTAACTCATTTTAGACTCCATTTTCTATACATTCTCTAGGGAAGGGATAGGGGGAACTACCAAATTTCTCACTTTTCAATCCTGTCCTACAGCCCAGCACTTGTGGGCCTCCACCTCTCCACAGCTAGGTCCTGACACCCAGGGGGCCCCTGGGGCATGGGCAGCCTCTCCGGGTCTGCTTCAGTTCAGCAGCTGGCAGATGCAGGAGAGCGCCTTACCAGCCTGCAGTTTTACTTCCTGTCTTCGGCAACCTCCCTGCCCCTCAGCTGTGTGGGCAGCACCCTGCGCCTGCCCACATCAACTGCTGAGGTAGCTCTCCCTGGCAGCCTGCTGCCTGTTCTTGCTCCTCACACAAGGCCAAAGTCCAGGGAGTGGGCACAGCGGGTCTCTTGACTGGCCAACCTCCAATGGCCACAGGCACAGTGGCAGGCCCAAGGATGTCTTCTCTGGTTCAGAGGGGGCCAAGAAGAGGTAGGCAGCTCTGAGGATCCTAGTTAGTGCATGGGCTCTAGGAGTTACCAACTCACCAGCCAGGCAAGGGGTTATCAAGCTACTGGCCAGGCTCTCTGCCAGAGCCAGTGCAGGAGCCTCAAAGAAGAGGCCCCATTCTCCCTGCCCCACAGGAGCCAGGGCCTAGCAGGACAAACTTTATTCCAGCTAGAGGCTACCAATCTGATCAAGCATTAAGGTAACTGGGGGATGAAGGGAAGCCTGAGGTACATGCCAGGTAGTCTGAAATGCTACTTTAATGCTGGTTCATGTTGGTTCTTCCCACTCATTTCTGAGTGGCTGCTTATTAGAGCCTGTGGTCGATGAGAACCAGGCTGCTATGCGTTGAGGTCCGCGTCTAGGGTTTCTTCCCACCAGCCCCTGGGCCATGGTCACGGGAGGGAACAGAGAGGGGACAGTCCCAGGGAGCCCAACAATCCATACACACAGCACTATCATGAATCCCAGGGTGAGTCAGGAGGATTAACCGGAGACAACCCACCCCACCCCCAACTCTAAGACCAGGCAAACAGTGCGATGGAAACTCAGCAACAGAGAAGCTACAGCCATAACATTCTGTTTAAGACTGATAACATGGAAAAAATGTTTATATGTTAAGTACAAAAGGGACATAAAATTGTATATACAGTAGAGTAACAACTATGTAAACACACCAAAAATCTATGCACAGAAATATCTAGAGGAACATTTAACACCAAAAGATTAACAGTGGTAGCATTTGGGTGGCGAACTGATTCATTTAAAAATTCCCCAAATTTCTTCAATATGCATTAATTATGATTGCAACACAGAAGTTTTTTCCCCTTAAAAAAAAGAAAAAAGAAACAATAATAATAAAAATTAAAAAAAAAAAAACAAACCCACTGGCTGGTGGTTGAGCAGTGCAGTGTCACATACAAATCGGTGACTTTGGCCCTGACTCTTGAGAGCATGGTGCGTGCCCCCTCCAACCCCAGAGAGCTAGGGTACCCCCGGATCCACTGAGAGCACCCCTGCAGCCCCAGCCCCGCTGCTGCCTTTATTCTGCCTTATTCCCACCACATCATCTCCAGTCAGGTCCAGCCATTATCCTTCCTCGCACACTCAGGAGCCAGCTCTGAAGCCACAGGTCCCTAGAGAGGCAGTGCCGTGCACATCTCACAGGACATGGTGCCTCAGCTGTGGACACCAGAAACTCAATGGAAATCGTCTTCCTTGCTGACAGGCAAATGGCTGCAGGTATGTGAATTACGCAGCCCTTCTTGTAAACCCAGTCTCAAGCACTCTCTGAACAATTACTCCTACCATAAATGTTCTATCCTGGAAAGCCGGGAGTGGGCACTAATAGCTCAGATCATCTGGTACTAAAAGTCCCTCCACTCTGAGAAGGCAGAACTATAGACAGTGGGTGGCACTGCAGAAAAGCTGCAGATTCCATTCTACATTTTGGAAAGTTGTATGCCCCTTGCCCTTTAAGTTTGAGGAACAAGTCAAAAATAACTGCTAGCAAAACGAAACTGTAATTACTAGCAACTCACAGCCTATTCCTGCTGCTGAACGAAGGCAGTTAATGGCTTGCTTCCCTTTAGCAGCTATGTACTCTTGGGCAAGTCACAACCTTGTTGAGCCTGTTTCTGTACCTGCAGGGAACATGCGGCCTGCTTACATGTTAGGGAACTTAGTGAAAGAACATGCCACTGGTCCTGCTCTAAGGTGGCCATGCAGGAGAAGGAAAGGCCATGAGCCAGCCTTAGCTCATCTCAACCCTGATCGAGACCTCTCCCTCTTCCAAGAGAAGGCAAAGCAGCAAGCCGACATACCAGGCACGCAGGAATGACCTGTAATTGGAAAAGCAGCTTCCGGCAAACTGAAAATGCTCTGGCTCCAGCATCTTGTCCCCAAATACCAAAAGCCAGACACAAAGGCATGCAGGAGTGACTGTCACACACGTACAGGCGCAGAGAGAGCATCACCAAGCAAAAAAGGGGCTAATACTGCAGAAAGGGCCCCAAAGTGCGGCTTGAGGAACACAAGGGAAGTTATCCCAAGACCCTCGTTTAGCTGCCGTGGGAACAGCAAACACTTGAAGCTTTGCTTCGTTCTGTCTCCCAAAGGAAAAAGGTAATAGAGAAGACTCACTAACACTTGTGGCAAACACTATCAGCAAGGATGCAGTCTTCCTCCCGGGCTGCTGGACTCTTATCTCCTTCTGAACTCTGAGAAATGACATATTCTATATACATATATAGGTATGCACCCACGGATATATTTAAATGAAGGTGTACACACTGTGCTAAAATACAAACAACAGAAACCCCATGTCATATATAAAAAGGCTAAATATAACATATAACACAGGCCTAGAGCCAGCTCTCGCTTGGGAGCTGGGAAGGGGGTGGGATCATCTGGAGACACTGTACACAATTTGTGGTGGGCAGGGAAGGCATCAGTGTAAACAACTCAGACTCACTCCACAATACTGGCCCACAGGAAAGCGTGATGTATCTCATGTACAAAAATAGACTCCCACCTTGCTTTCGTACAAAACCAAGCTTGGCAGGCACCCAGAGAGATCGTAGGTTTGTCCTGATGACAGGGAGCCACACCAGGCTACTGCTAACCCTCCCAGCCACAGGAGGTACCTGCAACCGCTGCTTCCCTCCCTTTCGGGCTCTTGGGCCATTTCCCACCCAACACCCAGAGCCTTGAGGCATACCCTTATCACCCACCCTCACAGGACTAACTCATAGGGCTTCCTGACAAGCAAGGTCCTTCTTTCTCTATCTGTCCCTTTCATACCCCAAGATATATGAAGACTTATTTCTGTAAATGTTTGGCACCTAAGTAACATGATGGTTGTGGAATAATGCCACAATGACACAGGGAGACCCAGTAACAAGACATGCAGGGTGAGGGCAAGGGGTGCTGAGCTGCCCTTAGCATCTCAAAACCAGAACTGTGGCTTCCCATGCATTTGTGGGGGTGGGAGAAGGGATGTGCAGAATTAACAACTTCACCGGCTCTTCAGCAGCAAATACATTCAAAATTGAAGGCGTCTTGAGGGCCCGAGTATACCCTAATCATGAATCTGGTCACCCTTCTGGAGGAGCTCAGTGCAGTGACAGCTGGAAAATCTAAGTCCTGATAGAATCTGCCACACCAAGAGTCTTTTTGAAGAAGCTCGGCAAAGTACTTTTTTTCTTTCGAGCAGATGTACAGCACATCCATGGGAAAGCCATGTGGCAGGGTGCTCTCCAGCCCAGTCAAATGATCCAATCCACTGTCTGTCCCCTCTGAGTCCTTTCCTGTTGGCCACCCTCACTGTACACAAGCCAAGCAGCACCTAGGTCAGTCATCAATGGTGGGCAGCCAGAAGGCCTGGAAGGAGAAACAGAAGTCAACTTTTAAAAGCCAAGCCTCTCTCCTCACTGCTGAGGGTTTTTACCCCTCTCCACAGCATCAAGCTGCCCAACCCCAATGGTGGAGGAATTACGGCTGCTGGCCTTCTCTCACGACCAATCAATTCTGGCAATCTATGGAGAAACAACCCCTCCGTGCAAAAGTAAGCTGGTTCCATCTGTAACACTGTCTACCTTCCACTCCAGTGGCTCAGTGGTAAGGAAAAACAGGAAAGGCATCTGGGAAGTGGATGTCTGGGTAACCCAGACTCATCGCTCATCTGCCAGGTCACCTCCAACAGGCCCTCTCTTTCCTGAGCTGTAGAGAAGTGAGAGGGACTGAACTGGATGGTTCTGCTGCATTTCCTTCTGACACTGTTTCGTTAGTTGGAAAAAATAAAAAGAGCCAACGGGGACAATGTGCTCTGGGTAGGCTAGAAGCAAAATCCCTCATCCTCAAATCCCCAGGTAGATTTAAGTGATGCCAAAAACAAACGAGAGGTGCATTTCACTTTGTTCTGCCCGCCTTGCCTACAAAGAGACAGAGGCCTAGAGGAAATTCTAAGTAGTGAGTTATGATCAACTGTATGAATTTCTGAGGATTCAGCATAAAATGAAAGGAATGGTATACTGAGAGGTTGTAGCCACAAAAGGCTGATTCAAAGTATTTTAGAAGGCAAAAAACCGGGATGCCTGAGTAGTTTAGTTGGTAAGTTAAGCGTCTGCCTTTAGTCATGATCCCAGGGTCCCAAGACTGAGCTTCACATCAGGCTCCCTGCTCAGCAGGGAGTCTGCTTCTCCCTCTTTCTGCCCTTTCCTTCCTCACTCTTGCGTACGCTCTTTCTCTCAAATAAATAAAATCTTAAAAGAAAAATAGGCCAAAAAAACTACCAGGCATAGCCCAAGTAGTTTGGGCATAAACCCAGGGGCCACAGCAGAAACTGGCCTGAGATCTCCCAGCAGCACAGAGGTGATCTCAGGTCAGGAAAAAGAAGGGTAAAGATGAAAGATCAGTCCATAAGCATCTGACTCTTGCTTTCAGCTCAGGTCGTGATCTCAGGGTCCTGGGCTCCCTGCTAAGTGGGCAGTTCTGCTTCTCCCTTCCCTCTGCCATCCACCCCCGAAATAAAATAAATAAATCTTTCAAAAAAGAAAAAAGAAAGAAAAAAAAGAAAAAGTGGAACCAGTCCAACCAAAGATCAGATAATAGGTGAACCAGAGAAGCCACCAGTCAAGGAACCAGAACCTGGAAGCTTGTCACATGCCTATTTAGAACACAGCCTCCTGTGCTCACTGAAGCACCCATCACCCCAACTAGAAAGGGCCCCAAAATGGAAGACATCTCCCATGTTCACATACCATGTTGGAACATGCACTGGCAAAGGTCATGAACTTGGGATTGAACTGCAAACAAGTAATGGGGCCTGTGTGTTTGCCATCCAACACGGCTACTTTTATACCGCTCTCTCCATTCCAGACATGGATCTTGCCATCCTCTGAACCTAAAGGGAATGATAAGGGAAAATACAACAGCTCAAGGTGCAATGCAAAGATAAGTGGGAAAGACACAGACTGACATGTGAAGAAAAGCCAAGCTTCAGGACCTGGCCTCTCATCAGAAATTGAAGGAGGAGAGACAGTGAAGAAAGGACACTTTGGAAACTGATCTTAACTCTAGTTATTTGTTCCTGAGCAAGTCGCTTCCCCTCTAACTTCAATTTTCTCATGCAAAAAGGGGGCTGGATACCATCACACTCACTCTACCAACGTGGAGCCACTGAAAACCGAACGCACGGTGAAATCAGGTAGTTAGTATTACTAGTAAGATTGTGCCTATAGAGTGTAACGCTTATGCTAGTCCAGGGAAGATCAACATTAATGCCAGTTCCTGGTAAGGAACAGCAAAATCAGGATAAAGACACACATCTTTGGCATAACATGCTATACAGAAATCCAAGAACATCTATCAAAAAGATAACAAAGTTTAATTAGTTAGAACTAATAAAAATAACACAAATAAATGCACAGTACCAGAGAAATAACCTCCACGGAGGAGAAAGAAAGCTTACCGATCATAATAAACTGGGAGTCTGGAGTAAACGAGGCCTCTAGAGTGACAGCTTTGCTGTTGGCATAGCCCTAAAAATAAGAACAGTTCTCTTATCACAGCCCTGTTAACATAAAAGAACTGCCTGCAAACACTGAACCAGCACGCATGTCCTCTTCCTTCCCGTGAAAGCCTCTCTGCGTCATGCACAGTGTCACCAATGTTCCACGCAGGGCTGCCACCCTTTACAATTCAAGCCCGTCTCTGACTCCATATTCAACGTGGCAAGAAAATTACTATGGTCAAGAATTATTTTGTCTCTAAACTCCAAAGTTGGGTCACACTATGTGAGAAGTTGAGTGTCTCAGAATCCAAGAGAAGTTAAGTTCATGTTCAGAATGAAAATGCAAGCCCGTGCCTCCATGGGTGAGTCCGGGATAACTGCTAGTCTCCATCAACCAGCCAGCATAATTCTCAGCCCAGGAGGCCCAGGCACAGAAATAGCCATGCTCAAAGGTTGTCAGCTCACCCCAAAGGTGTGCATCACCACTCCCTTGAATGCATCGATGAGTCGGATGAAGCTGCCATTGGTGGAGATGAGGATGAGTTTACCATCATTGCTGAACTTAAGTCCTGTCCACTCACAAGTCCGATCGTACTGCATCTTAAAAGTCGCAAATGGCCCCTGAAATGATAAAGACAGCAGCCCCAGCCCAAGGCCCATCAGTGTTCCTCCTGCCAGAGCCAACTCTCATTCTGTCCCTTTAGATTCCTTTTTGACTAGGAAAAGGAAAGGAAGAACTATTGCTGTGACATTCTCTAATGTCTACCACATACCTCCTCCACCATGGAGAAGGCTCTCATCTTACCCTTCAACACTTCTGTAATACCAAGATAGCTCAAAGACTCAAAGATTTTACCTTATCAAAAGAGCGAAGGTCATAAAGTTTGACCATTTCAGAATTGACACCTGCAGCAAAAATTAACCCTTCGGGATCAAAGGAACAAACTGGCTTGCCTTGTAGATGCATGAGGCCCTAAGAAAAAAAATAAGAAAAAAAGTTAATGAACTCAGGATCCTACCACTATATAATTTACTCTTCCCAATGAAAATTTAAGAAAGGGACACAAATAGATACCTGCCTACCCAGGGAATAGAAAAAGCAAACAAAACTAACTAAAATGATGCTTTTTACAAATAGGTCTCCATACAACTGGCTTCATCAACCCTAACTGTACAATTCTATAGACACTGAATTCAAATAAAAACAAATCCCTTGAGGATAAAAGCTATTGCTAGCAGGTTTCAGGAAAACAGTCTTGAAAACAAAAAGCCACAGAGCATAATGCAATATGCACTGGATTAGGGTGTTTGCTTAATTATCAGCTACCTACCAGGAAGACAGATTTTCTCCAAAGTTTAGAAAGACTCTGGGATCTCAAAATGGAACCAATACTTTCTCCCTTGTTTGAGAGGAAGAGCTGACGATATTGCCTACCATAGAAAACACTCAGAGTGTAACTGTGAGGTACCATTACCTGGCAGTTAGGAGACCGGAGATCCCAGAGTCGAATGGTCTTATCAAGAGACCCAGAAATGAAAGTGTCATCCACAGGTGACATGGACAAGGCCACCACCCTGCAATGCATCAAGACAAATAGGAGTTGAAGCAAAATATTTGCAAAAATTGGGATGTGAACTCTAAACCACAGTATTGCCTACCTACATACACCTGTTCTCTCAAAACTGCCATTTTAAGAAACATACATACACCAACACTCTGGAATAACCAAAGCAACTATTATAATGAAAAGCCCTATGAACAAAACTCATAGCAATGAAAAGAGAAACTTAAAACTACAACATAAAAATGTAAGATTCCACTGTAAATCAAGCTGCAAGGAGATACCACTTCACGAGCGAGAACAAGTGTCAGTGATGACATGGAGAGACTGCTGACTAGAACGCGAAATGGTGCAGCTGCTTTTTAGGGTTCAGTTCTTCAAAAAGTTAAAGACAGATAATTACTATATGACCCAAAAATTACACTTCTAAGTATATACCCAAGAAAATGTCCCTACAAAAATGTACACATATGTCCACAGCAGCATTATTGGTATTAGCCAAAAAGTGGAAACCACCAAATGCCCAGTAACTAATGAATGGATAAGCAAAATGTGGTATATACATACAATGAACTATTGTTTTTAAATAATGAAAAGAAAATGAAGCACTGATTCATGCTACAACATGTATGTACCTTGGAAACAT
Organism: Spilogale gracilis; assembly: GCA_004023965.1. Classification (NCBI taxonomy): domain Eukaryota; kingdom Metazoa; phylum Chordata; class Mammalia; order Carnivora; family Mephitidae; genus Spilogale; species Spilogale gracilis. The sequence goes on from PITA01009951.1 coordinate 13,208, forward strand.
GCTAAGTGAAAGAACTGGACATAAAAGATCACACACTCAATTTCATTTACATATAATGTCCCCAATAAGCAAAGCTATAGAGAAAAAGTAGATTAGTAGTTGCTGGGGACGTGGAGGAGGGGGAATAGGGAGTTACTGCTAAGGGGTGCAGGGTTTCTATTTGGGAGTAATGAAAATGTTCTGGATTAGTTAGTGGTGATGGCTGCCCAACTCTGTGAATATACTAGAAACCTGAACTGTGTACTTTAAGAGGGTGCATTTATGGTCCTAAACTGTATCTCAATCAAAAAAATAAAACAAACAAAAAACCCTCATGATTCCTTAACTAGAGTTTTGTTGACTACACTAACGGTCTCAAATCTGATTACCATCAGCATCATCCGAGGTGGGGATTGAAATGCAGACTATTGAGATCCACTCCCAGAACCTCTAATCCAGTAGGTTCATGGTAAGGACAGAGAACGGGCACTTTAAACAAGCTTCTAGGTGATGCACTTCAAAAAAGAGACTGCTGGTTTGGGCACCACAGTTACTAAGCCATAGGCCTGTGCTAATAGCAAATCAAAATAGCAACTGTATTTCTGATACGGGTCCCCTCTTATGGTTATAGCATTAAGAGTCACTCACCAAAAGACACTGCTTTCCAAGGCTCACCCCACTCTCCTATTCCCTCTGCTCACAGTCTCACTCTGCTGTGCCCTGCTCTGAAGACACCTGCTGCCTCCCAAGCACTTGGGCCTGGCACGCAAGGAAGGACAGCATGTGCTCTGGCGCACCTGCCTCTCAGAGCACATCACAGACCCAACTGAGGGGACCTGCGACCTGTACAGTACCGATGAGTCTACAGTCAGTGCCACCTCTAGAGAAAAACCTTGTGAAAACAAGTATTTGGATGAACCTTCCTTCTGGATGATGGAAGAGTAGTTCCACGTTCAGGTTTGGCTGTAAAAACACTTCACAGGTACAGGGGCTGGTGTCACAGTCGAAGTTTATAAAGGAAACGCTGTTGTGCTATTTCATTTTGACAAAAGTCTGAAGTCAAAAAGATGACCAAATTGCACAGCTCATTTGTGAATGGAATTTTTTTTCTTTTTTTAATCTAGAAATAGAGGAAGTTCACGTTCTGAAAGGGGTTCAGGAAATTTTGGTTCCAATGGAAAGAATTAAAATTCATACCATGAACAGAAAATGAGGAAATGTACTTTTTTCTTAGTTTTTACCTAAAGAAAAATTTCTTGCAATATAACCCAACTAACATTCATACTAGTACCTCAACCTAAACAATTAAAGACACTGTAAGCCAAAATTTCCTGGGAATGCTGAGGTGGTAATAAAACAGAGTGAGCAGAATGCATATGGACATGTAATTTTAATGCCAGGGTATTCAGGTAAAAAGTTCAGAGGAGTCTACCTTTGGCACAAGGCTCTATGTTGCGAGGTAAAGGGAATGCAATGAGGAGCAAAATCTCAACTCTAAGAAAGTTTGTCTAGTCCAAAGAACTCCGAGAGAGGGACAGAGAAGGCTTTCTGGAAGAAGCAGCAAATGTAGTGGACAGAATTTCAATGGGAAATGCCTTTATGAAAAAGGTGCCAGACAGGAAAGCATGAGGGCCACACTCAGGAAGCACTGCAGAGTTCACCTCAACTCAAGTGGTGGGAGGTAATGCTGGGAAAATGAGCCACAACTTGAGGAAGGTGAGCCTGACTCCAGAGGGAAGGAACAAACGTGGAGAACCATTAAAGCTTCCGGACACCTACTGTGGAGTAGTCAGAGCTGTAACACAGGATACTAAAGCAGGATAATGAGGGATGGGGAGATTAATTAGGATTTGCCAATAATTCACTTGACACGGCATGAGCTGGGCAGAAGGAAAGGAGAGAGAGAGTACAGAGCAGAGTGACACACGAGGCTAAACCTAGGCAGAATCAATAGGATTAACAGCTCACTAGATGTGAAAGCAGGGGAAAGAAAGCAAACAGGTAACAGAGGCTTTGAGTCAGGATAATTAGAAGGGACAGTAATGAAGAAATATGAAGCACACAAAGAGGAGCTGGCCCAAGGCATGTAATGACGAGGAATGGCATACTGGACCTGCCAAATGGGGGCATGAAAGAAACACCTACGGAGATGTATATAAAATGTGGAAGTGGAAACTGAGTCTGGAAATCAGGATAGATATGAGCTAAAAATACTGATTTGGGAAGCCATCTGAGTAGAGGTGAATGGAATCATGATGGAGATAGCTGAAAAAATATCAAGAGAGGAAGAAAAATGAGGGTAGAATCTTGTTTAAGTCAAAAGGAGAGAGGCCAAGAATAGCAAGAGTAGAACCAAGATGGGAAAATCTGCCAAAGGAAAAGAAAAGTTACCAAGAAGTTGAGCACCAAAAGAAGCCAAAAAAACACCCCAAAACAAACAAACCAAACCCCAAGGCAGCAGATTTTAACTGCAGGGAAAGGTAAAGAAAAGACCTTGGAAAAAGCTCCATAAATGATTCTGGGACTAGACCGAGTGATTTAAACAGTGAATGAGAGTAAGGAGGTGGGGACGGGAGTATGCAGATTATTCTTTCATGTTTGACAGTTAAAAGGAGTGGGAGACAGGTTCTTCAAGAAATAGATTTAAAATAAGGAAGACCTGGGGCGCTTGGGTGGCTCAGTCGTTAAGCGTTTGCCTTCCGCTCAGGTCATGGTCCCAGGGTCCTAGGGTCAGGGTCAGGCTCCCTGCTTGGCGGGGAGGCCTGCTTCTCTCTCTCCCACTCCACTCCCCCTGCTTATGTTCCCTCTCTTGTCTTTCTGTCAAATAAATAAATAAAATCTTCAAAAAAAAAGTAAAATAAAATAAGACCAAGTAAGTTTGTAGGCAGAAAGGAAAGGTCTAGTTAAAAAGATAGAAGCAAGCAGAAAAAGGGAGGATGGTTTGTCAAGGAAGAAAGGCGATTTCTTTTTAAGGAAAGGGTTCTAAGAAAGAGACAGAAGGGACAGAGCTGAAAACTCATTTGGGATGGCCTTGATTTTCTCAAAACAACAAGAGAGGCACAAAGTCATCTAACAATCAGAACATCAGGAGGATGGATAATTGGAAAAGACTGGAAAGAATTTTAAACAACTGCAATCAACTTATAATTACAGACAGTACATTTGTGAACATTAGACTACAACAAGCAAAAACAGTAACTAACAGCTGCTATCTTTCATCTTTAGCAACACTATCTGCCCTGCCCAATCAGAAGTGCAGCCCAAACAGGGCGCTCTTGGTCCACCCTCCTGTCAGGGTTCTGTGCCACTCCAGGTCGTACTAGGTTAATATATATTTGCAAACAAGGGACAAGGAAATACCGTCAGTGACTTACTTAGTATCATCCAAAGGAAAATGTTCAAAATTCAACCCCAATTTGAAAAAGTGAAGTAAAAAAAACACTGGGGGAACTGGGGTAGGAGACAGAAATAAAATGCATTACCAAGTAGAATAAGGAAACGAGCTTTTGGACTTTCAAAATATTTTTGCATCCTCATTAAGATGTTCACATGGAGGGCGCCTGGGTGGCTCAGTGGATTAAGCCTCTGCCTTTGGCTCAGGTCATGATCTCAGAGTCCTGGGATCGAGGCCCACATTGGGCTCTCTGCTCAGCAGGGAGCCTGCTTCCTCCTCTCTCTCTGCTTGCCTCTGCCTACTTGTGATCTCACTCTGCTAAATAAATAAATAAAATCTTTGGGGCGCCTGGGTGGCTCAGTTGGTTAGGCGATTGCCTTCAGCTCAGGTCATGATCCCAGAGACCCCGGATCGAGTCCCACATTGGGCTCCCTGCTCGGCAGGAAGCCTGCTTCTCCCTCTCTCGCTCCCCCTGCTTGTGTTCCCTCTCTGTCTTCTCTCTGTCAAATAAATAAAATCTTAAAAAAAGATGTTCACATGGACCATATCTATGTAAAGTAGGGGCCTACTGAAATGTGGCCACCAATACTGGAAGGGGTCTCATACACATAAATGGTCCTTTCACTGAGGGACATCTGATTGTCTGGGGTTCCTAAATGATGAACATAATTTGTACTACTTATGTTCCCATGGTGTATCTTTAATCCATTTTTTTCCTAATTATGTTTTAACTGAGATCTTGATTTCTCTACAAAGTTCCAACCCTGCTTCCACAACCTCAGTTAATCAAGTGCTGACTGTTTTAGGGAGGGTTAACATGACTAAGAAGGATGTCGAACAGCAGTGAGGAACTAGCTTCAGTTTACTAATAAAATCTCTCTACTTTCCTGGTGTCTGGATAACTTAAGGGATAAAAGAACTATCTACTTCTGTAGCACCTGATTCTTACCTTTTGCTATGTCCAGGGAAGTATCTGATGTATTTGTTGTCATGCAAGGACAGGTAACGAATAGTATCTGTAAGAAGACAAATAAGGCATGATGATATCCTATTATTTTTAAAGGAATTACTTTGTATTTTTGTCCTAAAAACAAGGCCAAAGAATTCGCTGTTTTCCACAACACAAGCAAGGTGTGAATAAATAAGGTTAAGTAATTCCTCTCCACAGCTGAAGCATGGGCATGACAGATTTCACATAATTCAAAAGCAGAGATTTCAAGTTGACGTCACATAGAGCAATGTTTAAAATCACTGTAACCACCATCTTTGGCTTCTGCAGAGTTACAGTGCAACCTGTCCTGCAAAACTACCCTGCCTACACCACCCGCCGAAACAAAGTAGTTTTAGTCCCCACAGAATGGCAAGCCCTAAAGGACAACATTTAGCTGCTGAGAAACAGGCTCAAAGAATTAAGCAGTCCCACTAAACTGAGGGTTAGACAGACTGGACTCTGGCATAACATTTTTGTCCAGGGTTCTCTAACAGTGCGTCAACCCAACCCTGCCCTAAATGTTAACTGGATATACAATTTACTTTAAAACTAAGCAAATGGAGGGGCACCTGGGTGGCTCAGTTGGCTGGGCATTGTCTTCAACTCAGGCTGTGATCCCAGAGTCCTGGGATCAAGTCCCACATCGGGCTCCCTGCTCAGTGGGGAGTCTGCTTCTCCCTCGCCCCTTACCCCCTTCTTGTGCTCTCTCTCACTCTCTCTCTCTCAAATAAATAAAATCTATAAAAAAAAACTCATTAAAAAAAGGAAATGTCATCAAAAAAACCAAACTGAACAAATGGAAAGAGAAGTAATGTCCTACTACTTTTTAAATTAACCAACTATCCACTGGTCCTTTATGCATCAAAGAAGTTGGTTAAAATAATAATAATAATGATGATGATTTAAAAACAACAAGAGAACAAATGAGGAAATTTGGGTTAAACAGATCTTAAAACATTTAAAAATCAAACTCATGATTATACCAACAAGTCACAGCAGTTGAGATTTTGTCAATATCAAAAAAAAAAAAAAAAAAAGGAATAATCACAGAGCTTGTGGGGAGAAAAAGACAAACACTCTTAAAAACCAAGGGATTCTATCTGAAAAAGTAAATAAAAAAGATGGTGGTGGGAAGGGAATGAAGTGCCATAAAAAACAGAACTAGAAAGTGCTATGTCCCTAAAAAGACTAGGAATAAGAAGCAATTGTTGAGAAACAGGCATTAAGAAATGGTGCCAAGGGGTGCCTGGGTGGCTCAGTTGGTTAAGCGACTGCCTTCGGCTCAGGTCATGATCCCGGAGACCGGGGATCGAGCCCCACATCCGGCTCCCTGCTCGGCGGAAAGCCTGCTTCTCCCTCTCTCACTCCCCCTGCTTGTGTTCCCTCTCTGGCTGTGTTTCTCTCTGTCAAATAAATAAAATCTTTAAAAAAAAAAAAAAAAAAGAAAGAAATGGTGCCAAAATACAAACAGGAAAGCACAAAAAGAACACTCTAGAAGCAAACAGAACGCAGAGACAAAGAGGCTGAAAACACCAAGTCATTTCAGTGGTTCACAGGGCATCTGACCTGGGAGAGGGAAAATCACACTCTTTATATGCTCCAAAACAGAATTCTAATACTTCAAAGTTCTAGAACGACAACTACAGTCTTCCTGGTTATTCTACTTCTAGTAACGACTCACCTGCCCTAAGCAGAAAAGACTTCCTCCCCATTACCTGTTCTCCTAGAGATGAGCAGGGCGTCGCCATCCTCTCCGCCCCACTCAGTAGCTGGTGCGCTGTTCCTGGCAAGGCAGTGGCCTGTACAGTTATCTCCTGTACCGGGTGGTATCATAGACCCTCAAACTGTACAAACTACTACCTCAGCCTGGAATCAGGCAAAAGGAAACGGAGCGTTGGAGGAACTCTTCTGGATGCACTCGAGACAGGAAAGGCAACATCCTCACAGCAGAGGCCTGGCAGCAAAGCTGCAAGTGCCACACATTTGCCTCATTTTGCACCATATTTGGGGAATCCTCTCATTTATTCACCCAGAAAAATACCCCAACAGAAGAAGTATACCAGTCATTCAGATGATCACATAGATATGTTTCCTCAGGATCCTAATGATTTATATTCTCGTCCAAAAGCATCAACTGCACTGCTTACTTAGAAAACCACTTCTGAAATAGAGGCATGAAAAGTAGAAATGATATACTTACTAAAAATCAAATACAGGCAGAAAAGTCTCATTAAAAAAAAAAAAGAAAGAAAAAAAAAAAAGACTTCTGCCCATCTGCCCTGAGATAGGCATAGCCAAAATAGCAGTCTAAGTGATCTTTATTGGATGACATTAGAAAAAACTGTAGGGGTGCCTGGGTGGCTCAGTCAGTTAAGTGTCCAACTCCTGATTTCAGCTCTGGTCATAATCTCAGGGTCGTGAGATGGAGCCCCAAGTTGGGTCTGCACTGGGCTCCATGCTGAGCTCCGTGCTGGGTGTGGAGCCTGCTTAAGATTCTCTCTCTCGGGGCGCCTGGGTGGCTCAGTTGGTTGGGCGACTGCCTTTGGCTCGGGTCATGATCCCAAATACCCAGGATCGAGTCCCACATCAGGCTCCCTGCTGGGCGGGAGGCCTGCTTCTCCCTCTCTCACTCCCCCTGCTTGTGTTCCCTCTCTGGCTGTGTTTCTCTGTCAAATAAATAAAATATTAAAAAAAAATAAATAAAGCTATTAAAAAAAAAAAAAGATTCTCTCTCCCCCCTTCCCCCACCCCTATCACATTCCCTAAAAACAAACAAGTAAATAAATAAATATCTTACTGCAAAAAGTGAAACACAATCAATAAATCCAGTGAGATTAAAAAAAAAGAGTCCTAACATGAACATTAAGTGTTACATAGCTCAATTACCAAGATGAATTGTCAACTGAGAATGACTTACTCCAGGGGAAATAGGTAAAAACTGAGATCATTATTAGAGAAAAAAATTCACAAGTTTAATTTCTAAAAATAACTTTTTACTCTTCAAAGACATTAATTTTACCTAAAAATTAAAAGGGGAGGGCATGCCTGGTTGGCTCAGTCAGTAGAGCATACAACTTTTAATCTCATGGTCATGAGTTCAAGCCCCACGTCAGCTGTAGCCACGCTTACTTAAAAATAAAATCTTAAAAAATAAATAAATTAAAGTGAAAAGGGACAAAATTCATATTTAAAAAGTCCTTGAAATCAAAGATAATTAAGGTCAATACACTGTCCTTTATGACACAGGCCATAAAACGTAGGCATACAACAGGCACTCTTCGAAGGTCCCTAAATTACCATAGCTCAAGCAGTTATGGTTATTTACCACTCGCTGTATGTCAAGTATTCTTTCCTTGTATTTATTCTAAAAGTATTCTTTCAAGTTTAAAGACTTGAATTATAGTACAAACTATAAATATAATTCATTGCTTCCTATACCCACTCTCCATTCTAATCTGGAGACCTTTCACAGTCATTTCAAGTCCTTCAAAAGTACTAGTGGATTACATCCAGCATCCCTTGAGTCGTAACAATGTTGGCACTGCTAACATCACAGGAAATATTTAAATTAAAGTAACTCTAACCAAAGCAGAAGTAGTCACAAAGATTCTAAGAACTATTTAACAAAAAAAACCCATAACTTCCTAAGAAGAAGGCTTGCTTACCGTCTATTTTGTTAGAGCTGTACACGACTGTGTTTGCTGCATGGGTATATCTGATGAGGTCCACGCCATATTTCTTACTGTACAGGGTTCTCTTTGGTCTGACAAGGAAATGGAGAAAGAAAAACCATCAAAACCCTCCATCACCAAAATCTGGAATCTTCATATAAAGAGAAGCACTTGAATGATGTGGCAAGGAAGAAGAAGATTTTATTTATTTATTTGACAGAGAGATCACAAGTAAGCAGAGAGGCAGGCAGAGAAAGAGGAGGAAGCAGGCTCCCCGCTGAGCAGAGAGCCCGAGGCCAGCCTCAATCCCAGGACCCTGAGATCATGACCTGAGTGGAAGGCAGAGGCTTTAACCCACTGAGCCATCCAGGCGCCCTTGGATTCTTAGGAAACTCTTAACACTGGAAAGGAACAGAATTTCTTCCGAAAGGGACGAAACAAATGGAATGAATCAAGTGCAATAGACTTTCACCTCTGAACACCAAATGCTGAGGTTAAGAATTGGAAGTAAATCTGAGGGTTCAAATGAATCTTTACTACAATGTTCAGAAGTTTTCAGTAAAAGTACATCTATTTGGGAAGAAAGGCACATAAAACACAAGTTACAACTTATAACAAAGAGGGATATGGGAATACATCATATCAATGAGGCCACAACTTTTCTTAAGCCATTCATTTAGAAATAAGGTCTTTTTTTCAAGAAGAAATGATTTATCAAAACTGAAGCCAGATGCAAAACTGCTTGCCCTTCCTAATATAAGCTGCTATTGCAGAAGCTATCCATCCTCCCTATCCTGCAAGTTCAAAATACTTACTGAGCCTTACAGAAGGCAAGGCTAACTCTCCCTAGGAAAAAAACTAGTCATTGGTTCTTTTCTTTTTTAAAGCAAAATCCCATATTTCCAAGCTAGAGGTTACCAATCCATTTGAAGTTCCTTCTCTGTTTCCCTTTATAGGACCTTGAAAATCAAAGATCCAGCTAAAACAGATCTCAGCAAATCTTTAACCAAAAAACTTCACCATGTTCTACATTTAGGTACAGGAGGATTTCATAAACCCTATACCAATGTTTACCAAAAGTTTCAATTTTGAAAAAGAAAGAAGTTCACCCTCTCAATGGAACCTAGAGGCTAAAGTAATCAGATTACTCAGGCAGCTTTAAGAAGTCAAATATTTGCACTTTCAATTTTTGTTAATGTCATGGAGGTCAAGAGTTTTGATACATAAAACCTATTTCCAAACAAGATTTCTCACTCTGCATGCACTGAATTTTCCACTTTCTCACCCTTAACTGAAAGCTCAGCTAAAAAGATCAGCCCAAAGGCTACCCTGCTGAGTCCATCATCCTGAGTTCTGTTGTGGGGTTGTGTGTGGTAAACAGTGAGTGAGCACATGCATGCACCGGTACGTGTTATTGCTCTCAAAAACAGTTAACTTTGTTTCTACAAGAAGCTTACTTACCCCAATAATTCAGTCTACAACAGTGAAGACATATCCTGAAGAGCCAATGTTAAAGGGTATGGTATAAGGGAAAATTTCAGTTCCACTTATATATGTCTGTCTCAAATTTATCAAGAACACTAACCTGGGTTTGTTCTTCGTAACAGAAATTTTTACCTTATATCACTTCCTTGTTTCAAAGCAAGAGCCTAATTTTTATATCCATTTCACAGGATCTTTACAAAGCCCATGCACTACATTTTTCCATGAATATTTTGGGACATTTCTTTCCACAAACTATGATTCTTGTGGTCAGGTATGAGTAAATAATATTAAAGCCTTCTCTAGGAATAATTTGCCCACCTAGCAGATATCTTTCAAATTCTTTCAAGTTGAAAAACACTCAGTGGATGTTAACAGAACATGGACAAGATGAACAAAAAACTGGAAAAAATATTAAGCACAAGGAATCCTGTTTCAGCCATTTTCAAGCTCCCAAATTCTAACATTAGTACCATCTAGCAGAGATATTATGCCTTCCAAAAAAAAAACCACTACTCTTCTATCAATGTTCATTTGACTTACATTACTGACATAGTTTTTCTTCACATTACCACTTACAGTCATAGACTCTTAAAGGTGAAGAGGTCATCTATAGTGATCTGACCACTGTCACACACCTGGTCACAAGGCCAAACTAGAACTCAGGTCTCCCTGAGAGAGGGGAGTAGGCCACTTTCCTGCCACAGATCACAATGTCACAATTCACTGATAAGAGAAAATTTAAAAGAGCATGCCCTATACTATTAAATCAATGCTAAATTTTCTAATTTGGATAACTGTGCTCTGGTTATGTAAAAGAATGTCCTTGTGATTAGGAAATCCAGTTGAAGCGTTTAGAGATAAGGGGCTTGACACTTCCAACTTATTCCCTAATGGTTCAGAAAAAAATGCACACCTAAATACTGACATACAGAGTGATAAAGCTGTAACCGATTACTGGATGATACAGGATATTTGAAATAATGTTCAACTTTTCTGCAAGTCTTTAATTACGTAAAACTGCTACATGAGTTAATCAACTGTATTATGTCACGAAATTAACATTTTACTTTTAACAAGAAAGGACTTCCAAGTCATTGCTCCCAACAAGTAGAAATTATTCCACATTTGGAGACAAACTGCTAAGGAATGCTGTCACATGTCACAACCTTCATTTCCTTTGAATGAGAATATATATCTCTATCCTCAGGTTACAGGAAGAAGTTCTAATCTGTGCATAAGCACTGAACATTTCAAATTAGCCAGCTTCAAATTATCTCTAACTCCAGGACTGGGAAACCCAGATGCCCTCTCCAGGTCTATGCCCACTCTTTCAATCTGATTCAAATGGCCAGACCTAGACAGAAATCCACCTACTAAATGAATAATGGTCCAGCTCACAATTCTCTCCTCCCCCAGGACCACCACTATAGGCTACTCTTCGCATACTGCAGGCAGATTCAGAGCCATTTACATAATACTTTTTCATAGCCCCCGTGGGAAGAACTTGGGGAGAAGATACAGCTTAGACCAAAAACAGCATTGCTTCAGATAACCAAACTCACAAATGAAGAGACAAGTTCTAAAAGAAAGTTCATAGAAGACATCAGTTTTAAAACAATAGGCAAAAGGAACAGGTGGGGAAAAGAGAGAAAACTCCTGAGAATTCAAGAATTACCTGGAACTAAGTAACAAAATGAAATCTGACAAAACCAGTAATCACCCAATCAAACCAAACATCGGCAAGCCTACTGGGGGAAAGTGGCTGAGGAAAGTCAAATCTAGCCTAAACTTGTTTCTCCTCCAAAGGAGCTCACCATTTAGCAAGGAGACAGCAAAGGAGGTCTACAATAGGTGAGGTGAGGCTCACAAGGGCCCAGAGAAAAGGTGGATAACTTTAACTTAAAAGCAAAATGTGCTTTTAAGCCTTTACAGAGATGCAGGGCAGTGGGTCTCCAGAGGACTTCCGGCAACACAGAAATTTCAGGATCAGACCCTGAATTCTGGTAATTCCAAGTGGACCAATAAGCGTAATTAAAAAAAAAAAAAAGTTTTAAGAGGAAACAAGAAATTGGTATAGGATGCTTTCTTTGTTTTCATAGCAGGTTCCCATTCAGGTGGGGATGGGACGGCCAAGTTCGTTTTTTTCTGGCAAAAAGGAAGTTTCTGATGTTCAAAAGTTAACTACAGATCCGGGTGTCGGGTCTCGGGGAGGAAGAGAATGATTTGGAACAGAAAGAAAAAGACAGGGGGCCCAAAGAGGCACAACAAATAAATTCTGACAGCTAAGAACTGCAACCCACGCGGCCTTCCGGTAGAAGGCCGCGGGAAGCTGAGGGGCAGGAGATGGGCGGAGTGCCAGGGCTGAATCGAGGTCACCGAGGAGGGCAGAGAGAGCGAGCTGTGACGCTGCTGAGGTAGGAGAGCAGCCTCTGCGGTTCTGCGCGGGGACTAGAGCTGACGGGCACCTCTGACAGAGTCAGAGGAGCGGAAGAGCTACCTGCTGGGACCCGAGTGGGAGGACCGGGCGCTTAAAGGTCAAGGTCAAGGTGGGGTTTGGCAACCGATGCAGAAACGCTTTTTCAGGAGGCCGAAGGCATACAAAATAATAACGATGTTACTATCACTCTCATTATTTTTAAAACGAAAATTAAAGGTCTCCTAGGCGGGTTCGGAGCGGAAGCGGCCCTGGCCCTGGCCCTGGCAGCAGCGAGTGCAAAACAGGCCGGGGGAGGACGGCGGGGCCGGGGCGCGGGAGGACCGCTGGGCCACCGGAGGGTATGAGGGTGGGACGGCCGACGTCGGGTTCCGGCCCGGGCTCAGGGCCACCGCCGCACTCACTTGCCCTCCTGGCAGTCATAGAGCACGATGGAGTCATCGTCGCTGCTCGAGATGACCGTCTCGCCGTTGGGGCTGAAGTCGAAGCAGTTGATCTTGTCCGAGTTCTCGCGGAACACCTTGGCGACGCGGAAACTCCGCAGCACGCTGTCGGTCAGCTTCATGGCGGCGGCTGCTGGAGGCGACGGCGGCGCAGGGCTGGGGCGGGGCCCGGCGGCGAGCGGGCGGGCGGGCGGGCTGCCGAGGGGCCGACCCGGGCGGGGCGGACGCCGCGCCGGCGGCGAGCGCAAAGGCGATCGACAGTCGGGCCACCTCCTCCCCTTCTTCCTACTGCACGTGCGACGCTATTCTGCCCGGACTGCGAGGGCTCGCGGGCCGTTCCTCCTCACAGTCGCCTCAGGGCCAACCGGCGCCGCGCCGGCTCATTGTGTCCGCCATCTTGGGACGACAGGCAGAAGCCGAGGGCGAGGAGCTTCACCGCGACGCACGCCGGGAAAGGGGGCGGGACGAAACGGCGGCGCGGGGAGGGGCGGCGGGGCGATTACGTCAGTGCGGCCGCCCGGGAGTCGGGTGGCGGGGTAGCCGGAGGCGGCTATTCCCTGACTAGCGGTGGGCCTGGAGGGAAGGCCGTGTCTACGGCCTTTCCGGGTGGGCCCGAAGGCTGGTGGTGCCGGGGAGCGGTGGGCCTTTGTGCGCGATCGCAGCTCCCCCGAGAGGCTCCCCACCCATCGCAGGTCCCGGGGAGCAGGTACTGCGGGGTCCGCTGCGCCGCTGGAGGCCTGTTCTGGGGGTGAGTCAGTGCACCGATCACTGGCGGGATTTGATTGCTCGTGCACCACAACGCCAGCATAGTTTCAATTTCAGAGGGGTTTTTTGTTTTTTGTGTTTTTTTTCGAGGTAGAATAAACGGTAGACAACACAAATTTTAAATAAGTTTTTTTTTTTTCATTTGGATATATACCCTTGTGAATACTACTCACAAGTTTTCTTTTAAGCCTTTTTTTTTTTTTTTTTTTAGATTTTATTTATTTGACAGAGAGAGAGATCACAAGTAGGCAGAGAGGCAGGCAGAGAGAGAGAAGGAAGTAGGCTGCCTGCCGAGCAGAGAGCCCGATGCAGGCCTCGATCCCAGGACCTTGAGATCATGACCTGAGCCAACCGCAGAGGCTTTAACCCACTGAGCCACCCAGGTGCCCCTTTTAAGCCTTTAAAAAAAACTTTTTAGTTGACTCGTATCATGAAGTGCATCAAGTTAACTAATTAATAACAGCTCGACGGGGGCACCTGGGTGGCTCAGTTGGTTAAGCGACTGCCTTCGGCTCATCAGGTCATGATCCCGGAGACCCGGGATCGAGTCCCACATCGGGCTCTCTGCTCCGCGGGAAGCCTGCTTCTCCCTCTCTCACTCCCCCTGCTTGTGTTCCCTCTCTGGCTGTGTTTCTCGCTGTCAAATAAATAAAAAATCTTTAAAAAAAAAAAATAACAGCTCGACAAATTTTTGTAAACACTTGTAAATTTTGAGACATATTTATAGCCTCAAAACTCATAGGACTGATTACAAAAGAAATTTTAAAGGGAAAGTTATCTCCTTAGTCAACAAAATACGGTTTTAAGTTCTCCGGATTTCCTCCTCCTTTTTCACATGTCATTATAAACTTTAAATGCAAACATCTTTTTTCCTAAGTCAGTATTATATGTTACACCTTTTTCCATGTTAGTAAGCCGAATTGGTGTTGGTGTTCTTAAATTGAGGTAAAATTTATATACCGTAAAAACTAGCCTTTTAAATGGATCATTTTATAAGTTTTGACACCAATATTCAGTTGTGCAACCACCACCACCACATTCAAAACATAAAACAGTTGCATTACCCTCTTTGTAGTCAGTGGGATTATCTCATTGGTTTGTTTAAGGATTCTTTGCCTTAAAAGGAAGGAAAGTTGATCTCTAACAAAGGAAAGCGATATCTGATCAGAAAATAGGTACCGAGCACCTTGGCTTTAACTTTCTGTGCAAGGGGTCAAACTCAGAGCCACCTATGAAAGAGAGTTCCTAGATCTCTAACTTGTGGGCAACTCCTCAAAGATTAATTGCCTAGTGTTACTAACAATGGAGACAGGCCTGTTTATTTTGCTTCACTAAACTGGGGCAGTTATAGAGGAAGAAAAATGGAGTGGAAAGGCGTAAACATTAAAATCACTGATATTAGGAAGATGTGATATTAAGAGATCCAGATATAACTTAGACAATGGTCAAAACAAAACAGAAACCCTGGGACAGTCAGTCAAGTCTTTCTAGAAAGAACTAAGGGATGTCCCTGGGTAAAAGGACAGTCGGATCCCTACACATAAAGAGAAGTCGTTCTTTGAAGGGAGAGGGCAAGATCCTGGCTATGTCTGGGCCGCAGTTGCCTCCTGACAAAGAGCAGAAGTTCTGGCTGCAATTTGTTCTGGAATCTGGCAAAAGGCTGTCTGAGTGAAACCCGAATGGATGGCAACTTTCCAAACTGAGAAGCAATGGAGGAAAACTCCTCTGTGCCCTGAAGCACTCACTTCCCTGCAATTCATGCTTCTTTATTAGAGTCAGCTTTAATGGTTAAAGCCATTAAATGAATGGTTATATGGCAGTAAGAACAGATCTGGTGGCATGTCCTGGAACTTTCGGGAAGTGAATATACCCAATAAAATACCTTTTTTTTTTTTTTTTATCTGTTTTTGTCGGCAACTCAGATCTCTGTGGGGTATCTTTTGAGTTTTGTACTTCCTGTGCCTTTCCCAGATTTCACTGTTAAGACTGAAGTTTCCTCCCAAGACTTGAGTTCCCTGAATTATTTCTGGGATAGAAAAAGTCACTTTTTCATATTTTAAGATTGTCCTGAAATGGCTTAGCTTGTTTCATATACCTCGTCTGGCTCCCTGCCCTGTTAGAGTAGGGTTCTCCTACCTTCCAGTCCAACAGTGCTTGAAGGCTGGACTTAAAAGGTGACCCACAAAGGCTGACTCCAGTAGGGATGGGTAGAGGAGAAAGCTGCAGTCAGAAGGGCTTCAGGCTTCTTGAAGAGCATCAATTTTTTTTCTTCTTTATTTTTAAGTCGTTATTTCATTTATTTACTTAGTTTTCATACAATACACACCCATTGCAAAAAAACACAAAAAACAAAAAACAACTAAATACAAATTAGTAGTTAAGGGGAGCCTGAGTAGCTCAGTTGGTTAAGCGACTGCCTTCAGCTCAGGTCATGATCCTGGAGTCCCGGGATCGAGCCCCACATCGGGCTCCCTGCTCAGCAGCAAGCCTGCTTCTCCCTCTCTCACTCCCCCTGCTTGTGTTCCCTCTCTGGCTGTGTTTCTCTCTGTCAAATAAAAAAAACCAAACAACAACAAAAAATCCCATAGCATCTAGAAGTATCTACTGTTACATTTATTTTTATTAGGGTAAAATATGCATAACATAAATTTTACCATTTCAATGTAGAGTTTTTCAGACTTTTCTCCTGAAATATATTTTTAATGGGCTCATAATACAGTATTTATAGCCTACCCTTTTCATATAATGCTATGAACATCTTCCAGGTCAATAAATAACAGAACTGCCTAACCATTTTGAATGACTACATACTATTCCATCATGTGTTTGTAAAGTAATTTTGCTTTTCATTTTATCTAGGGTCCAGCCAAGGTCTGGCTCAATTTGTATTTTTAACTGAATAAGTTAATTTAGCCAAAGATTTCAGATATTCAATTGGCCCATTTATCTTTTTTCCGTTTTCTCTCTCTCTCTCTCTTCTAAGACTTAATTTTTTTAGATCTATCTATCTATCTATCTATCTATTTATTTTAGGGTGAGAGAGAGACTGAGAGCAGGAGAAGGGGCAAAGGGAGAGGGAGAGAGACTCTTAAGCCAACTCCATGCTGAGCATGGGCTCCTCCCCAGGTTGGGCTCGACCTTACCACCCAAGACCATGACCTGAGCTGAAATCAAGAGTGAGCCACCCAGGTGCCCCAGACTTAATTTTTTTAGAGCAGTTGTAGGTTCCTGTCAAAGATACAGAAATATCCCATATACTCCCTGCCTCCACACACTAAATGAGAAATTATGTGACTTTTGGACCCCTGTGCATACCCCATCTTCTCCAACATCTGGTCCATGGGAACCTGCATAAAAGGAGTAATTTGTCCGATGTTCACCCAATGGAAAAGACATTTCAAAGGAACTGAAATGCCTTCTTGGATTATGTGCCCAATTATGTTCAGAGCAGTAATACCACCATTAAATAAGAATGTTTCTAGGGGGGGTGCCTGGGTGCTCAGTTGGTTAAGCGACTGCCTTCGGCTCAGGTCATGATCCCGGAGACCCGGGATCGAGCCCCACATCGGGCTCCCTGCTCGGCAGGAAGCCTGCTTCTCCCTCTCTCACTCCCCCTGCTTGTGTTCCCTCTCGGGCTGTGTTTCTCTCTGTCAAATAAATAAAATCTTAAAAAAAAAAAAAAAAAGAATGTTTCTAGGGGCTGGGCACTTGGGTGACTCAGTGGGTTAAAGCCTCTGCTTTCGGCTCAGGTCATGATCTCAGGGTCTTGGCATCCAGGCCCACATCAGGCTCTCTGCTTGACAGGGAGCCTACTTCCACCTCTCTCTCTGCGTGCCTCTCTGCCTGCTTGTGATCTCTCTCTCTCTGTCAAATAAATAAATAATTTTTTTAAAAAAATCTTAAAAAAAAAAAAAAGAATGTTTCTAGGGGTGCTTGGGTGGCTCAGTGGTTAAGCCTCTGCCTTCAGCTCAGGTCATGATCCCGGAGGCCTGGGATGGAGTCCCGCATTGGGCTGCCTGCTCAGCGGGAAGCCTGCTTCTACCTCTTTCACTCCTGCTGCTTGTGTTCCCTCTCTGGCTGTGTTTCTCTGTCAAATAAATAAAAAATCTTAAAAAAAAAAAGAATGTTTCTAATTGTGCCTCATTATTCTGAATCTGCAACAAAATATAGCAGACCAGTAATCTTCACGTGGTGTATCTGATTTTGTCTGGAAATTGAGATACTAGCCATGACTATATGACAAAGGTAGCTGAAAAAGGAAATGTCTGCTAGTTTAATAATTTTGCCCAATTGATTTCAAAATTCATTTCAAAAGAGGCTCACATAGAAGTATATTCCAGAGCCAAAGTAAAAAGAAAACAAGCAAAGAAGGCAGAAGGGAAGAACAAGCAAAAATGTCAAAGAGAAATGTATACTACCAAGTTCAATTCATCAGATTATAATGTCATGCCATGCATGACAAAGACAAAGGTAAACTGATTGTTTCAGGTTGCTACAACAAAAGTCTGATTGGTTTGGCTTTTATGGAAACAGGACAAGACCATCAGAAGTTTTGACCAAGAGAGAGGATTTATGTACTTTAAACAAACTGAATTTCAGAAATGATCATGATGAAACTAAAATGAAGCTTAATAATAATTTCAGCTAGAAAATGTTATTAGGATTTAAAAGTTAACTTTTTTTTTGAACTCACATTCAAAGTTTTTGTTTACATTCTAGTTAACATACATTGTAATATTAGTTCGAGTGTACAATATAGTGATTCAACACTTCGTTACAATTATCTGGTGCTCATCACAAGTGCCCTTCTTAATCCCCATCACCTATGAACCCATCCCGCTATCTACCTCCCCTCTGGTTACCATCAGTTTGTTCTCTGTAGTTAAGAGTCTGTTTCTTGGTTTGCCTCTCTCTTTTTCCCCTAGGATCATTTGTTTTGTTTCGTAAATTCCACCTATGAGTGAAATCATGTGGTATTTGTCTTGCTCTGACTGACATGTCACTTATGATATACTCTCAGTGTAATGACCTATTTAGATGTCCAAGCCGCCATCTTGTTTACTCAGGAAAACAGCTCCTGGAAAACAAAGGCGAGCCAGATTGGGGGAGATGCCCAATCAATTAACACCCTTAACCTCCCAGTTCCAGGAGCAGTGGAGATGCAAATTAAGAATGGGCAGCCAGTTCCCAGTACTTAGGACCAGGTGGGAATACCCAATCAGTTAATCCCCTGAACCTCCAGTCCCTGACCAATGGAGATCCCTGGTAAACCACTCTGTATTTACTGTAAAGGGGATTATGCACTTAACAGTTTAAATGTATTCATCATCACAGCAGAGTAAAGAATTAACTCTAGGCAGCTGTGTGATTGCAATCAGTTTGTGGCTTGCCCTAGAAAAGCTAGTTTGTAAGAATAGGCATGGTCGTTCTCTCTCTCTCTCTTTAGAGGCGACCCTGGCCTGGGCCAGTATAATTCTCGACGCTTGGCACAAAATAAAGCTTTGCTTGACCTTCGTTTTTTGTATCAGCCTCATTCCTTTGACCACGGATCCTATTACTCTAGTTTCATCCATGTCCTTGCAAAAGGCAAGATTTCATTCTTTTTATGGCTGAGTAATATTCCATTTTAGTTGTCTATATATGCCACCTTTTCCTTATCCATTCATCAGTTGATGAATTCTTGGGCTGATCCATATTTTCACTATTGTAGATAATGCCACAAACATGGAGGCGTATGTATTCTTTTGAATTAATATTTTTGTATCCTTTCAGGAAGTTCCTGGTAGTACAATTGCCGGAACATAGGGTAGTTCTATTTTTAACTTTATGAAGAACTTCCATACTGTTTCCAGAGTGGCTGTACCGCTTTGCCTTCCCACCAACAGGGCAAGGGAGTTAATTTCTGTATTTCATATAACTGTTCCTATGTATTGTCTTCAAAATAAAACTGCTTTTGCTAAGATGAAACAAATATCTTCCAATGGTCCAATCCACTCGTGACTTTTAAGCACTTACACACCTTTTCCTGTCTGTGACTTTTACGGTGTTGACCACTCCCCAGTCTCTTCTCCATGGCTCCCTTGACCATTCTGTTCTAACTCTCTTCTTACCTATCTGGACACACTCCTCTCTCTTCATAGCTGCTCTTTGACCACTGTATGGCAGACACTACTGGTTGCCTACCAGTTTCCTCCTCTTGGCTCTTTTCTGATGGAATCCTGATTTTTTTTTTCAGGTATTCCTCCCTCCTCTGGTTAGCAATGGATTTTCCAAAAGTTGACCCAGTTCTCTGAGATAAATCCTGATTAGTTTAAACCACTGGTTCTCAAAGTGTTGTTTCAGCATCAGATGCAACCTTGCCTTAGAACTTGTCAAAAAGTCAAATCCTCAGAATTCACAGCAGACTTAAGGAACCAGAAGCTTTGGGGGTGAAGCCCAGCAATCAGCCCTCCAGGTGATCAACAAGCCCTGCAGGTGATCATGATACTTTTTCAAATTTGAGAACCTCTGATCTAAGCCAATTATGATGAGTGGTCTTGTTTCCCTTCCCAGTGATGGGATTTGGCTTACATGCGTAATGGTATTTTTGCCAATGAGAAATGAGAGGAAGTGTCCTGGGGAAGAGGTCTTGGAAGGTTTTTATGCTTCTAAAAGAGATACAAGGAGGAGATGATCCCTCCTCATGTGGCGGACCCTGCTGTGCTGGATGTGATGCCTGGGACTGCTGTAGCCACATTTGACCATGAGTAAGGCAGCCTAAAGACAAGCCAGCAGATGAGATTGGCAAAGCAGAAAGTTGGGAAAGATCTGTTAGGGGTTGAATTGTGTCCCCCCAAAAGGTATATTGAAGTCCTCACTCCCAGAACCCCAGAATTTGGCCAAATTTGGAAATAGATTCATGGTGGATTGCTGCAGACCTGCAGTCTGATCGTTCATATAGGTTCCCTCTGCAAGGCATGGAGCGCCATGATCCTTTCTCAAAGTAAGGGAGTTCTGCAAAGTTGCGATCATCGACACCAAAAAATATTGCTGGGCCTGGCTCCCGGCAAGTGGCGCCTGAACAGGGACCTGAAGGTAAGTCCTCCCCCTTGAGCCCTCAGTAGATTGGGAAGGATAGGCTCCTGCCTTAGGGTGCTGCAGACCCGCTTGTAGAGAGTAGACAGGTTTAGGGATGGGGCAGTAGGTCAGAACTTAGTGAGACGCTATGTGCCTTCTGAAAAGTCAGAATGGGAAATACAGAATCAAAAGAAAGAAAAATGTTTATAGAAATAAGAAAATGTATATAAGAGGGGTAAAAGTTTGTGATGGATAGGTTGGTCTATTTTTAGATTTTGTGGATAAATGCTGTCCTTGGTTCCCTAGAGATGGAACCTTAGATCTGGAAACATGGAATAAAGTGGGTCAGGATATGCAATCCTATTATTTAGAACATGGTACAGAACATGTTCCTCTGGAGACATTCTCACTGTGGGCATTATTAAAAGACCTGTTAGACCCATTGACCGGTCCTAAGTTTTTAGATAAGAGCCTCCAAGGAACTCATCTCAATGATAAAGCTATAGTGCCTCTTGAAATGTTTAAGCTACTGCACCTCCTGAAAAGGATGTTCAAATCAGTGTGCCTCCTAGAAAGGATGGTAAAGCTATAGTGCCTCCTGAAAACGATGTTAAGATTACGGTACTTTCTCGGGAAGATATTAGTCCCTCTCTTCCACCTCTTAAAATTGATTCGTGGGCACCTGGATGGCTCAGTGGCTTAAAGCCTCTGCCTTCAGCTCAGGTCATGATCTCAGGGTCGCGGGATCGAGGCCCGCATCGGGCTCTCTGCACGGCAAGCAGCCTGCTTTCTCCTCTCTCTCTGCCTGCCTCTCTGCCTACTTGTGATCTTTCTCTCTGTCAAATAAATAAATAAATAAATAAATAAATAAATAAATAAATAAAATCTTTAAAAAAATGATTCGTATTACAATTAGTAAGAAAGATAAGGAGTGGGAATGCATTTTTGTTGAAGGTAAAAGAAGGTAATTTTGTCCTAAATGAGATGGTTATTTGGAAAGAAATGGCATGGGACAAAATCAGAATGCAAAGAAAAGTTGTAGATGGTTTGTGGAGGGAAAACTTTGGAATGGAATTTTGGGTGTGGTGTGCATGGACTAAGATTGAAATGAATGGATTTTATTTTTTTTATTTATTTTTTTTTTTTTAAAGATTTTTATTTATTTGACAGAGAGAAACACAGCCAGAGAGGGAACACAAGCAGGGGAGTGAGAGAGGGAGAAGCAGGCTTCCCGCCGAGCAGGGAGCCCGATGCGGGGCTCGATCCCTGATCTCCGGGATCATGACCTGAGCTGAAGGCAGTTGCTCAACCAACTGAGCCACCCAGGCGCCCCGAAATGAATGGATTTTAAAGTATAAGATCGAAAGTCTACTTTCTCTTTGTTCAAAAACACAAGGTTTTCTCCCATTATTGGTCTGCTCTTAATAAGAAAATATAAATAGTTCCTTTCTCTTTGCCTGCCCAGAGAAATCAGTTTCTGTGATTTGCTTTTATCACCTCTTTAACATCCCTAATCCTATTTAGGCTTGTGCTTTAAAACTCTAAAGTTTTACCAAACTTCCCAAGATTTAAATTGTAAATGAAGTCTTCTTAACTTATTAGGCCTTTTATTTGGTTTCCTAAATCATTGGGGGGGGGGGAAGTACTGTTAATCAAGTGATAAGCCTTGGGTTACATTTGAATGGGTGCTGTAACTATTCTGGAGGTAATGTGCCTACCTAAACTTTTAATGTACCAGTAAAAGATCATTACTCAATGTTCTATTAAAATGTGTCGCAGAATAAACTTCCTTATCAATCATATCGTGGTGAACACTCAAATTGGATCAGTAACAATGTGTTTCTGAGTTTTTGTCATTTACAATTGTTATTGTCTTGCAAAATGAGTTTCATCTTAAACAAAGTTCATATAAAGGACTTTTAGGACAAAAACAGGTATTCAATATCTTTAAAGTCAATACTAAAATGAATAAAAATTGCCAGGACTAACTAAAATTTGCATCAAACTAGACAAGGATTAGTAACATGGGACTAAATGAAAGACCAGATGTGGTATTAACCTGGGGGGCGAGGAGTGCTTGTGTCTTTCCACAGAACGCTGACTGCCCTGTGGATTCCGGATCACCTAATTCGGCCTTATGTCAGACCCTCTGCCGCCACCACCAACTCAGCCTGCATTCCTCCCCATCCCTCTGGACTGTCAAGCCGTCTTGATCAACAACAACAATCCTCCGCAGAAACTGGAAACCACCCCCGCCAGCACCTGACCAGTAAAATCGCTGAGCTGACTGATGAGCACAAAGAACTTTTAATATTACTCTAAAAATGAATGATGGTTATTCTATCACCTGTTCTGCCTGCATATTGACCAATTGTATCTCACCAAATGTTAATGTCAAATTCATGATGATTGTCAGTCAACCCCCTTGCGTAATACTTCCTGTTAAATTAACTGTTCCTTGATATGATGGCTATGAGTTACAGGTTATTCAAGAAATTAATAACTCTCTATTTGATACAAATGTTTTGTAGCAGGATTAATATTAGGTATTACTGCACTTATTGGCATTATTAGTTCACTTGCTATTGCCACTACAGCCTTAGTCAAAGAAATATATGCTGCACATCACGTTAATGAATTAACAAAAAATGTAAGCACCGCACTCTACTTGCAGGAACAAATTGATAAAAAATTAAAAACTAGAATACATATCTTAGAGGAAGCAGTCCTTTACCTAGGTAACCAAGTTCAAAATATTAAAACACGATTCACTACTCACTGTCATTCCAATTATAAATGGATTTGTGTTACTCCTCACAAATATAATTATTCTGAGATTCCGTGGTATAAAGTCCAAGGCCATTTACGAGGTGTTTGGGAATACTCCGATCTTTCTCTAAATTTAGACCTATTGTACCAGCAAATTAGAGATGTTAGTAATTCCTATGATCCCGCACCTGGAGCAGAAGAAGTTGCCTTGGGGCGCCTGGGTGGCTCAGTTGGTTAAGCGACTGCCTTCGGCTCAGGTCATGATCCCAGAGACCCGGGATCGAGTCCCACATCGGGCTCCCTGCTCGGCGGAAGCCTGCTTCTCCCTCTCTCACTCCCCCTGCTTGTGCTCCCTCTCTGGCTGTGTTTCTCTCTGTCAAATAAATAAAATCTTTAAAAAAAAAAAAGTTGCCTCTTCCTTTTTTTCAAACTCTTCAGACTTATACTGCTCATACTAGTTGGCTTCCTGCAATTATTAATTTTGCTGTTACTGGATTGGTAATCCTCACTTTGATCTTTCTCTTTCCAGTCTTCCTCCAGATCTTAAAAACTGGCCTGCTGAACCTTCAGGTCGAGCTCAAGACCTTCCAGCTAAAATCAAAAAATAAAAAAGGGGGAGATGCCACAGACCTGCAGTCTGATCGTTCATATGGGTTCCCCCTGCAAGGCATGGAGCGCCATGATCCTCCCTCAAAGTGAGGGAGCTCTGCAAAGTTGCGGTCATCAACACCAAAAAATATTTGTTTCCATTGTTCATTTGTTTTCATTGTCTGTTTAACTACTATAATTTCTTTGACACTATTTCCTCTTACTTCACTTATAATCAAGGTAATTCTTTCTTTTCTTAGTTTTGAATTCTCCTACACCAATCTTTATATTCTGAAGCACAATAGTTATAGGTTTGTAGGTGTACAACATACTTATTTTAAAACCTAGTAAAACCCTTACTAACATAAGTAGTTTAGATATTGCAACCTCCTGTCTGCATGACCACTCATTCACCTCTCTATGCTGGGGGGAGGTAAAATGCTCTATGAGATAATGATTTACAGGTACCATTTATTGGAACATGAAGTATATAACTGTCAATAAGAACATGAAGTATATAACTGTCAATAAAATTGAGGACTGCTCCTGCCTGTAATTGATTGTTCCATAGATTAGGATATGATGAGGCACATCTGTTTTGTTGTATGGACTCTCAAAGGCACTACTGTCACTTGAGATTAATGAACCATCACTCAAAGAAACCCTTTGATCTTATAGTTTCCATCTGTGAAAATAGTGAACCATCACTCAAAGATCTTATAATGAAAATGAGCTGTCACTCAAAGATTTTATAGTTTCCATCTGTAAAAATAATGAACCACCACTTAAAGAAAACTCTTTGATCTTATAGTTTCCATCTGAAAAAATATGTAATACCATGCTATAAATAAAGAGCCCTGAGAGTAGTGTTTTCAGGAGATCTCCACACCACTCTTTGAGTCCAGTCTCCTCATTTGAAAGCTCCAACGCCTTCCCCACCTTCTGGACCGTGACTATTGCTGGGGCTGGCTCCTGGCACAGTATCTTGATCTTTTATAATATCCATAAACAGGGGCACGTGGCTGGCTCAATCGGTAGAGCATGTGACTCTTGATCTCAGGGTGGGTTCAAACCCCACACTAGGCAAGGAGCCCACTTAAATAAAAGTATAATATCCACAAACATTTTTAGAGAAATAGGTGAGGTTTATAAAGCAAGGTTGGGTGTGACTTGTTTCTAAGATTGAATATCTGGTTTTATGCATATTTGTAGACAGAAGTTTTTAGTTCCCCAAAGAACTTAGATTACAGCCTAAATATCAGGGATTGGTCCATTTTTTAAAAGGTTTTATTTATTTATTTGACAGAGAGAGAGAGATTATCACAAGTAGGCAGAGAGGCAGGCAGAGAGAGAGGAGGAACCAGGCTCCCTGCTGAGCAGAGAGCCGGATGCAGGACTCGATTCTGGGACCCTGAGATCTTGACCTGAGCCGAAAGCAGAGGCTTTAACCCACTGAGCCACCCAGGCACCTGGGATTGGTCCAATTTTTAACTAAGTTTGTTTCTTTAGATCTTGGAGATTTTTATTTTTTTATTTTTTAGAGAAAGGCAGACTGTCACGTGCAGCACCTCATTTGGATGTGTCAGGAGTCTTGGAAGCTTGACTACCCTATGTTCTCCTACAAATGGACCATGAGAGCTTGTTTGGAGGTTCTAGCAGGGGAGCACAGCTACTCTTATACCCTTGACTGAAGAACAGTCCTCTCCTCTATCTGGGAAGTTCATCCTCTTCGACCAAGTGTGCAGCTTCAGGACATATATGGAGCGGTGAGGGAGGAAGGGGATACCCTCCTAGCCAGCCAGATTGGCCAAAACAACCCTGGCGATCAATGGGGTGACAGATGTCGCAGCCAGATCACCCTCACATCCTCATGGAGGTTTTTAAATCTAAAATGGGAATCAAAATATTTATGCTTTTGTACAGTCTGCATAAAGCATTTTAACAAAAGCCTTCTTTCTGAGTATTGAGTACAATAGTTTAACCCAGGCTTTTATTCATCTCTGAATATTGCCTTTTTGTAGATCATTTGTAGGAGGGTCTATGAAGGGGGGTTTCTTCAAGAGGGCAGAGTGACCTGTGTACAAATCATAGTATAATCTTGGGCCAGAAGAACTCCCCTTAGCAGCTAGTCAAGGTCTCTGAGAGTGGGGTTATGGGGAGCAATTAATCTCTCTAAATCCTCTCTAAATTTTGTAGGATCTTTTGAAAGTGGAGGAAAAAGGGCTTTATAATGTAAAAGAACTGTTGTTCAAGGGATATGAATTCTTTGAGATGGGGGACGTGGGGGTGGGGGGGGGGAAGGTGGTGTCCAATACATCTGTGAAGTTTATTGTACAGAAATGCCTGAAGCTGGAAGACTTGATTACAGCAAAGTGAGCCCTATTGCCTGTCCTAGGTGCTTCTGCTACATTCACTTTCTGGCTTTCGGCATACAAGAACAGCTTGTGTGTTCTGAACCTAGAGATTAGGCGGGGATGCTCTCCGCAAGTCTTTTAGGGAAAAAGAAGTTAAAACAGGCAGGTAGGACAGGATTGTAAGAAAGTAAATTTACCTTAGTTGTAGTCATTTATTTGTCTTAAGTCTAATTTTTTAAAAAAGATTTATTTGAAAGAGATTGAGTGAGAGAGCATGAGCAGGGGGAGGAGGAGGAGGAGAGGCAGACTCCCCTGCTGAGCAGGGAGCCTGATGTGGCACTCAATCCCAGGACCCTGGGATCATGACCTGAGCAGAACACAGTCACTTAACCCACTGAGCCACTTAGGTGTCCCAGGTCTAATTTTCTTTTTTCTTTTCTTTTCTTTTCTTTTCTTTTCTTTTCTTTTCTTCTTTCTTTCTTTCTTTCTTTCTTTCTTTCTTTCTTTCTTTCTTTCTTTCTTTCTTTCTTTCTAGGGAATCCTAAGGCTAGCCATTATGCTATTAAGACAATTGAGAGGTTGTTTTTTTTTTTTAAGATTTTATTTATTTATTTGAGAGATTTAGTGAGAGAGAGAGCATGAGCAGAGAGAGAGGCAGACTCCTGTTGAGCAAGGAGCCCAGGCTCAAGACCTGAGTCTAAGGCAGACACTTAACCAACCGAGCCACTCAGGTGCAGCGTCCCCACCCCCTTTTTTAAAGAGAGAGTTCTTCTTTTCTAATTACCTGGCATGGAGCCCAACACAAGGCTTGAACTCATGACCCTGAGATCAAGATCTGAGCTGAGATCAAGAGTTGGAAGCTTTACCAACTAAGCCACGCAGGCAAGTCTAGAGTTCTCTTTGTAAAGGATTTTTTTTTCCAAATATAGCCAATTTAAAGAATTTATCATCTCACCATTGATAGATAGGATCTATTAATAGTGACTCAAGTGAATAAGCCTTTTAATGGCTTTAACCAAAGATGCAGAGGCATCCCGAGAGGGCATAGATGATGCAATCTCCATAACCCAGAAGTTCACTCCCAGAATTAGTGTAAGTACAAAGACCTTCATTGCACAGGAGGTAAGGATGTCTGTTCTCCCTTGAAATTGTGAGATACCTGTAAGGACCTATTTAGATGTCCAAGCTGCCATCTTGTTGTTCACTCAGAAAAACAGCCCCTGGAAAACAAAGGCGAGCCAGATTTGGGGAGAAGCCCAATCAATTAACACCCTTAACCTCCCAGTTCCAGGAGCAATGGAGATGCAAATTAAGAATGGGTAGCCAGTTCCCAGTACTTAGGACCAGGTGGGAACACCCAATCAGTTAATCCCCTGAACCTCTGGACCCTGGCCAACGGAGATCCCCTGGTAAACCACTCTGTGTTTAAACTGTAAAGGGGATTATGCACTTAACAGTTTAAATGTATTCATCATCACAGCAGAGTAAAGAATTAACTCTAGGCAGCTGTGTGATTGCAATCAGTTTGTGGCTTGCCCTAGAAAAGCTAGTTTGTAAGAATAGGCATGGTCGTTCTCTCTCTCTCTCTTTAGAGGCGACCCTGGCCTGGGCCAGTATAATTCTCGACGCTTGGCACAAAATAAAGCTTTACTTGACCTTTGCTTCTGTATCAGCCTCGTTCCTTTGACCACGGACCCTAACAATGCCTCCAGTCATAGACCCGCTAAACTGTGACACTGGGCAGGTGCTACCGGAATAGAATTTTTCTAGCACTGAAAAGTAATGAAGGTTAGACAACAAAGGCCCCTTATGCTCTGGGATCTTTTATGACAAATTCCCCTGTAAGCTGTCCTGGGCAAACAAGGGGGCGACTTGTAACTGCGTGTCTCTGTTATACTGGCCATCAAAGTGCACTCTGATAAGTATATCCTCCCGAAGGCAGAGACCAAAGAGAATGTTCTCACTGGTCACAAAGCCAACCTCTTAGGACACAGGAAAAAAAAAAGAAAAAAAAAAAAGGAAAAAAACCTCATCTTGTTTTTACATAGAGGATCCCCAGCAGTTTGTCTCAATAGATGCCCTTCTCTGAGACCAAAGCTTATTGGGCCTATGTCTCTGTCAGCCCTATGTTAATTCCTTTTTATGACAAACAACATAAAAGACACAGAGAAAGGAAAACGAAGAGGATCTCTGGGAGAAAATGGACCAATAACCAAAGGCTACTCTATCAAATTTTTACCAAGAGTTGCTAAGCCCAAGGATTTTGTTCTACAATATCTTTTCTTGCTAATCGGTATTTCGAGAAAGAAAGAAAGAAAAAAAAAGATTCTCCCCACTCTGGTTCCACTGGACTCACAGACGAGACTGTAGGAGGCTGACAAGGTAAGAAATCTTACCTTTGGCCAGTTGTACGTCAGATGTCCAAGCCTCTCTCAGTTGCTGCAGTATCTGGAGTGAGTGATGGCCAGTGAGTTTTAAGTACCCCCCCCCAACTATGCGAACAGAAGGGATGGAAAAAGTCTTCTCTACTCCCAAGTTCTTCCAGCTCGACTAAGAATTAAATTGACATGAGACTGATTAACAGGAGGAAAAAAAAGTTTCATTACATGTGCATGGAGGCCCAGTTATGGACCTGAGACCTCATGAAATAACCAAGGTGAGCAGTTTTTATACTTTTTACACAAAGAGACAATCTGTGAGGAATTGACAGACCAAAGAAAACTTCACTTTGGGAGCTTCAGTTAGTAAGGAAATTTAAACAATTTGGTCTGGGGTCATAAATTAGTAAAAAGTTCTGGGCAGGGAGGGCGCCTTTCACCTGGGAGATTTATTTCCTGCTTTCAGAGAGACAGAGGAAGGTCTCAGTGTCCTTCCTACAATAGCTTGCCTCTTTGATAACATTTAAAATAAGGAAAATATCAAAGTGGCTCATTTTGGGCAGCCTGCTTTGGCCCCGACAGGTGGTCAGGCAATTGAGAGTTTGGGGTGGGGTTTTTTTTGCTTTTTTTGTTTTTTGTTTTTTGTTTGATTTTGGTTGCTTAGTTTTTACTTACTCATATAAAGTCATCTCTACACCCATCATGGGGCTCAAACTCACAATCGCAAGAATGGGAGTCGCAGGCTTCTGACTGAGTCAGCCAGGTGCTTTGGCATTTGAGCTTTCTACCTTCCGAGCTAGGGAGAAAGGGTAGGGGAATGGGTCTTTAAGTGGGAGGAAGACAGTTCACACTGAGAAGATGGAAGCAAATGGCTGGTAAACAAATGTTTGCCCTGCCCTGTAGGTTAAGTCTTTCTGATGTAAAGTCATCTCTGGTAACAGCTCCCTTCCTGTTTCAGGCCCCCTCTCGGAATTCTGTAGGCACTTTAGGGGAGAGGTGAGAAGCTTTTTTTAAATTGGCCAGGTCTTAACTGCCTTCTGCTCAAAACGATCTACATGTCAAAATGGCAGACTTTAGGGGTAGTGTTTTCTACTCCCCCTCAACTTCTTAATACCTACCCTCACAATACCTAGAGTTGGATGACTCTTCTCTGGGAAGGGTGTGCGTGTGGTGTGAACATTATCGTCACAGAGAAAGAGCAGAATGTTGGGACACAATTGCAGCGCATGGTGACTCAGTATATAGCACGTTTCAGCTGTCACACTTGGTTCTCATAGAACTACTTTGTACCTGAGAAGTTGCCTGATTCGCTAAATGAATGCTTCTTTTCACTTACCACCAAGAGGAAATAATGATGGCCAGGAATGGAGGGAACATCTGACATCAAATGAAAGTTATAAACCTCTTCTGTGGCGTAAAAGGCCCCTCAGCAGTGGTTTCATTCAGTGAAACATTTTCTGGAGGTTTTTTTTTCCATCTGTTGATTAAGTTAATATATACTTAAAAGCATTTTCTTTTTTCTTTTTCTTTTTTTTTTTTTTTACAGATTTTATTTATTTGACAGAAATCACAGAATAGGCAGAGAGGCAGGCAGAGAGAAGGAAGCAGGATCCCTGCTGAGCAGAGAGCCCGATGTGGGACTTGATCCCAGGACACTGAGATCATGACCTGAGCCGAAGGCAGAGGCTTAACCCACTGAGCCACCAAGGCACCCACTTAAAAGCATTTAAAAACAATTAGAATATTTGATTTTTTTTCTCCCAAGGAACCCTGGGGCTGATTTCATATAATTCATGTGGCTTGTATCCTGCCTGAATTATAGCTGCATTCATTTCCCCAAGGGATCAGCCTGTAGAAGACTCAAAGTGTGGCTCTCAGCTACTGAGTGAACCCAGCCAACAGTTTCTAGGTGTCTTGCTTAAAGAGCTCTCGTGGGCCAAGGGGCCAGGATGTGCCTGTCCTAGCAGGGGGGCTCAGACATTCTCAGAACAGCCTCAGGCTACTCAGGAAGGGCAGTGTACACACACACACCCGCCCATGGAGTGCTGGGACTCCTAACACGTGGCCACTTACTGGAATTCTTCAGAGAGGTCCAGGACCAGCTGGATTTGAAAGGAGGGCATCTTCCCCTGGTAGCACGACTGACTACATCATTTTCACTGCCCAGTACAAAATACAAATATGGGCCCCTTCTCAAAAAAGAAATGCAAGAGAGCAACAGTAGAATATTCAACAATATTCAATATTCAAGCGTGCAACCCTTCTGACCTTGGTTCCCTGTGTGAATTGCACAGACCACACATCCACAAAGCTGGCCCAGCCACAACTTGGAGCCTTTCTACATACACTTTACTTTTTTATTTTTATTTTTTAAAGATTTTGTTTATTTATTTGAGAGACACAGAGAGAAACCTAGAGAGCACAAATGGGGAAGAAAGGAAGCAGATTCCCCGCAGGGCAGGGAGCCTGACCTGTGGCTCTACCCCAGGACCCTGGGATCATGACCTGAGCTAAAGGCAGACACTTAACTGACTGAGCCACCTAGGCGTCCCTATATATTTTATTTTTATTTTTTAAAGTAGGTACCGTGCTTAGCATGAAGCCCAAACTCCAACAGGAGGCTTGAACTTGAACCGCCTGAGATGGAGCCCCGAGTTGAGATCAAGAGTCAGATGCTTCACCAACTCAGCCTCCTAGATGCCCCCTACGTGCACTGTAAACACTTGCTTATTTCATGCTCTTAACCCATTTTAACGATAAAGACTGAGGTTCTGAGAGGTTAAGCAACTTTCCCAGAATCACACAGCCAATAAACGTAGAGGCTGGCTTCTGACTGGAAAGTTCTAGCCCCGTTTCTAGGACAAAGGGTAGGTAATCATTCACATTTTAAAAAGTCCATTGTTAGTAAACAATGCCTTTTTGTTCTCAAGGAAGGGATGGGTTCTTCCCAGATAAGCCTAAACCTCTCCGACCCAAGAAGGATTGCTTAGAGACCCAGGGCCCCTGCCTCTAAGCCAACAGAACTGTTTGAAAAGGCTTAAAAACCCTTTCTGATAATTCAACCGCTGGTGCTTTAGCAGCCCTGCACCAATTGCTGTGGAGTTGCTTGCCTTGTTCGGATCCCCGACCCCTCCTTCCAAGAAAAACAGCTGTGAGGCGTGGCCTTCACTAACGCCAGCTCCCCTCCTCCCTGCCTCCTGACCCGCTCCCTCCCACGGAGTGGCCATTCAATACCCCATCCTCACATGGAGCTCTGCGTCTCCCAGAGCACCCCACCTTGGGCCTGCCCTGGAGAAGTGTCCAGCACCGCAGAGACGAGGGCAGGGGTCGGGGGTGGAAGGTCACCGCAGAGCTGGCCCTGGAAGCCCTGAAAAGGGAGTTCTCCTGCCCCCCAGGGCCAACTCCGTGAGGCATTAAGGGCTGAATGCTCAGGAAGAGGTCCCGGATGTCAAGGACAAGCGGAAGGGAGGCCAGAGACACCACGAGAGCCTCCCTGAGGAGGCACCTGCCTTCAGTTCAGAGCTAAGGACCAAGAACCTCTGACTTATCTCAGGTTTTGCATAAGTAAATTAAAAAAAATCACTATTTTCACAGTGGATTTTAAGGTGGCAGATCATTTTACAGGTTCTCTTATGAACATATTCACAATACTTTCCAGATTGAATCCCCAAACTGAGTGCATCTTACTGGAGAAAAGACTGAATACATTCCTATTCAGTATTTTTGGTTCTATACCCACGTTATATTTCTTGCCAGTCTGGAATTCTTGCTATCACTTATCTTTGTCCAGTCACAATTAAAATGACATAAAGGAGGAAGACTCCAGAAACCACATGAACTGATGGGCTAGAAATCTGCCGTGCCACAGAAACCCAAGATGGAGGCAAAGAATTTCTCTTCGTGGAAGCTGCTTTCTGCTTTGTGCTCCTGCAGGATAGTACTGATTAGTGCACAAGACTCTCCTGAGTTTGTGAGGGCACAGCAAGACGTTCTTCAGCTCTTGGTGCATCTAGCACGATGAATGCCTGCGAGAACCAACATTTCCAGGTGATATGCTATCTAGAGTAGATCAAGAGTCTAACATGCCCCTGAAACCAAGTTGCGACAGGATAAAGTGTGCATATCAGCCAGCATAGGCTAGGTTACAGTGCAATAACAAAACCCCTCACATCTTAGTGACTTGTTTTGTTTTCCCACATCTTAGTGGCTTTAAACATCAAAGGGTTTTTTTTTCCCCATTTTTAATACCCATCCTTTTTAGGTTAGCAGGGTGGCTCTTCCCATCAGTCACTCAGGTCTTAGGTTGGCAAAGAAGCCACCATCTTGAATGTTGTTGGTTGCCATGTCCAAGGAAAAAATGCTCAGGAGGGCCTCACTTGGACAGTTAACTGCTCAGAAATGAATCACACCACTTCTACTTGCTACTCATGGGCCAGAACTAGTCCAATGACCCTTTCAAAGCACAAGGGGGCCAGGAAGTGCTGGAGGGGGAGAGAACTGGATTGCGCAGTAGGTAGCACTAGTAACCACCACCCACCACCGTGGTCCGAGGTTGGAGGACACAGGGTGAACGTCAACAGAGCAGGAAATTTAGGGGGGTGGCTGCTGGCTGTGCGGGACTGACTGCATGCACTAACACTCCCACCTCCTCAGGCACCTGAAACCGCAGATGGCTGCATTCACGTTTTATTAGCTTTGAAAAGCAGGATTTATTTATAGTAAACTTCCAAATCAGAAAGCCCAAGACCGAGCACTGTTCTCACAAATTTGTAGCATTCACTACCCCAGTGAGCCTCTTGAGCTTGTGTGCCAGGGTGGGAGGGGGATTTCAGAATTAGAGGGACCAAGTACTTTATCCATGTTGAACTCCTGAGATTCAGCACTGTTAGTGGAGATGGGTGCCATTAGTACCACCTTTCGCTGGTCATTGATGACCTAACATCACCCAGGAGTGACCTCCTCCTTTGCTCTAAATGGGAACATTTAAGTTAAATGTTCTGAATCAATGAATTTAGTAAACCCTCCCTCAAAAATGCCTGAGTAATGTACTCCAGGACATTGCCTTTTCTCTTTTGGCTTGCATGAATAATGGGAAGGCTTATACTTGACTTAAATGCTCTCTCTCTCTCTCTTTTTTTAAAAGTAAGCTCCTACACCCAATGTGGGGCTTGAACTCACAACCCCAAGATCAAAAGTCACATGCTGTATTGAATAAGCCAGCCAGGCGCCCCTTAAATGGTCTTTTCAATAGTTTTATTTTATTATTTATTTATTTATTTATTTAAAGATTTTATTTATTTGACAGAGAGAGAGACACAGCGAAAGAGGGAACACAAGCATGGGGAGTGGGAGAGGGAGAAGCAGGCTTCCTACCAAGCTGGGAGCTGATGCAGGGCTCGATTCCAGGATGACCTGAGACAAAGGCAGACGCTTAATGACTGAGCCACCCAGGCGCCCGTCAATAGTTTTTTGTTTGTTTGTTTAAGCATAAGACAGCATTGCCAAAAGTAATATGTATATAAGCCTTAGTAACATTAGAATACCATTCTTAATGTCTGTTTAGAAGTGCTCTAACTTCTTTGCATAAGTTCTCTTATTTTTCAGATTGCTTTATACTCCTAACAACTCTGGTCTGAATATCTCATGTCCATTTGAAGGGGTTCAGAATATGCCACCCCAAAATATGCCACTTAGGCATAAGGATTATTTTGAGCTGAGGGCATTGAGAATAGATGCAGAAAAGGTTTCCTGCCCTCCTCCTTCCTACCTAAAAGCAGGACATAAATTTCCCATGGGAAAGGAGATCTGCCTGTATGAGGAGATGGGGAGCCAAGGCCAAGATGAATCTATACAAACAAATCTTATTACAGCAATCCTTATTTTCTATTAGTTTCCCCCATATATTTACTTTCCCACAATGTACTGCTGCGAGAAGTTCGAACTCCTTTTGTCTTGTCACATCTCTCAAATTTATCACTCTTTGTTAAAAATGGCATATAAGCTCTCAGGACTAATGGCTTCTTTGGGGTTTTTACTTCATTTCTCTGAGGCACCCCATATACATTTGAAATAAACTTTTTCTCCTGTTAATCTGTCTGCCATCAGTTTAGTTTGTCCCAGAGCCTCAGCAACTGAACCTAAGAGAAGAGAGGGAAAAGTTCTTTCCTCCTCTACATCACTTTTTTAAAAAAGATTTATTTAGAGAGAGCGAGCAAGCGAGAGAGTGTGCACGAGCCTCATGCAGAGTTCAGTGTCACAACCAATGAGATCATGACCTGAGCCGAAACCAAGAGTCAATTTTCAATGGACTCAGCCTCCCAGGTGCCCCATCTCGACATCATGCTTGTCTACACATCCAGGTATTTCCTTGCACTGAAGTTGCCAGTCACATTTTTGACACTGATACTTATTGCCCAAGTGCACTTAAAAAGACTATAGACAGGGGTGTCTGGTTGGCTTGGTCAGTTAAGCATCTGGCTTTCTCCCTAGTCATGATCTAAGGGTCCTGGGATGGAGCCTTGGATAGGCTCCACGGTCAGCAGGGAGTCCACTATCTGCCCCCACCTCTGCTCATTCTCTTTCTCTCCCTCGCTCTCTCTTGCTCTCTCTCTCAAATAATTAAATAAATAAATAAATAAATAAATAAATAAATAAATAAATAAATAAAATATTAGAAACAATAAAATAGCTAACATTGTAAAAGAAAGATGATAGACATATTCATGCCTACTCTCAAAGTATGTGTATGCAGTCTCATGAGCCTGTTTTCTTACACTTAAATCCATCCCACTGCTTCGTGAAGGCTTCTACTTCTACTCACCAGCATCTTTTTTCCTTTTGTGAAATTCTTTCCACCTTGAGTCTGCAGCACTTCGCAGCTGAGTACTTCACTGTTCTCTAGTTAATTCATTAAAAAAGAAGGAAATAGGGGTGTCTATGTGGCTCAGTCATTAAGCGTCTGCCTTCTGCTCTAGTCATGATCCTGGAGTCCTGGGGTCGAGCTCCGCATCAGGGTCCCTGCTCGGCAGGAAGCCTGCATCTCCCTCTCTCACTCCTCCCGTTCATGTTCCCTCTCTAACTGTGTTTCTCTCTGTCAAATAAATTTTTAAAAAAAGGGAAATAAAGTGGGGGGGACAAAAGAAAAAATAATTCCAGCTTTTATTAGTGCCTGGTCCTATGCAAGACAGTAGAGATGCAAATTTGATTTAGAACAAGTCATCACCTTCTGAGAACTCACAGTCCAGTGGGCATCTAAACCTGATGTTAAATACATCTTCTGAGTAGCTGTGTGGTGGGATGGGGGATTTCAAAAATGGGTATAATCCTGCTTACACTTCAACAGAATAGCAATGACATAGTAATTGGTATTTGTTAATGAGTCTCTGGCAGTAAATAATGAAAGAGGTTCTCAAATACACATTCCTTGCAGCAGTATGGGACTGTCATTACAAAAGCAAAGTAAAATTCCCAACAGAAAGTACCACTTTTTTTTTTTTAAAAGATTTTATTTATTTGACAGAGAGAAACACAGCCAGAGAGGGAACACAAGCAGGGGGAGTGAGAGAGGGAGAAGCAGGCTTCCTGCCAAGCAGGGAGCCCGATGTGAGACTTGATCCCGATGTGGGACTCGATCCCCGGGATCATGACCTGAGCCGAAGGCAGTCGCTTAACCAACTGAGCCACCCAGGCGCCCCAGAAAGTACCACTTCTTACTCATCCCAGTAGCTACAGCATTTGACCCACATAGGTCAGGAAATATCTGTTCAATAGTGGAGGAATGAATAAATTCATGATGGGTAAAGACTTACTATAAGCAAGGAAAACCTGACCTTTCAAGTATTTACAATCTTCCCACATCTAAAGAGGGCAGATCCTCCTGAAGGTGCTTTTGTTTTGAGGATGGAGTGGGGAAGTTTGGGAGAGAATAATAGATAATAAAAGGTTCTCTCTTATAAAGGGAAAAAAAAATCCAGGCAGGGAGGTGTAGGAGGAGTTCATAAGAGCAGAGCACGATATGGAGAGATGCGGCAATTGCAAAAAGGGGGAGGGGTATGTTTTAAGATTTTTAGAAAGTCTGCTAAGTCTGTGTGATTTGTGATGTAACTCCTTTCCCTCTCTCCTCAAGAAAATATCAGTTAAAAAAGAAAAAAGTTAACTCTTTTGTGTCTTTAGAGTCTGGTCAGGACTTGTCTTTTTAATGTGGGAAGGCATCAAGTCGGGCTCAAGGGTGGACACAGGCTGAGAGCCGAGACAGGGAGACTTAGGGGCATTCGTTGTTTACACACGACTTGTGTGTTCAAGAATCACGGAATAGAATTTTCGAGTCAGTCTGAGCTGTTACTAGGTTGGCCAAGGGGAAGAGGGGCGAACACAAAGTTGTTGGGGGGATAACAGCGGCGAGGAAGAGCCAAGATGATTTAATCTGGCTCCTTAAGGGGTAGGTTGTGGGGAAGTAGTTAATTTTCAACCCATCTGCTCAGGCCAGTGCCCGGAACCTAACAGGAGCAAGGAACGTATGTGCTGACGGATGGGAATCCTACGGGATAAAGAAGGGGACGGTTACAACAATCGGCAATCGGTGAGTCAGGGACTGCTACTGCGTCCCACCGCAGCTCCCGCCGGCACCCCAACACCGCCCCTCCCACCCCACACTTCCGGATTTAGCCCTGCCCACCAACGAGTACTTCCGGCCTCCAGTACCGGAAGCCGCGGTCCAGAGCGGTGGAGCGGTAAGTCCACGGCGCCAGGGCCCACGGAAGCAGGCCATGGGCGGGGCAGTGGCCGGTCCTGGCGGGTCCAGGTGGGGGCGGGCACTTATTTCTCGGGTCACCACCGGACATCACGCGACAGCCAATTTCCTCGCAAAGGCCTGAGGCTGACGTTACTTCCGGGGCGTATGCAGGCTGGAGAAGGCCGGAAGTGGCTCCAGCCCCACTTGGTGGCGGGGTGGAGTCAAGGAGGGTCTCCTCGGGGTTTCCGCTCTTGGTTCTGGAGTATTTGGTAGTTAGATTAGGAGGCCGTCCTGGATAGAGTGGCTAGCTAGCAAATCTGAAATTTGAATTTCAGATAAGCAACAAATAATTAGTGTAGTGTAGGTATGTTTCAAGTATGTGTGGAACACACTTTTTAAAAAATTCCTCACTTTATTTGAAGTTCAGATTTAACTGGACGTCTTGGATTTTAACTGGCAATCTTATCCTTGAAGACCCCCCATTCTCACCCCTGTCCTCTCCTGGGCCCTGGTATACTGTGGCAAGGCTAGGATCCTCTAGGCTTGTGTCCGTCTGGGAAACAGGTACAAAGGTCACCCAGGGTGTCAAGCTGTTGCTAGATTCTAAGCCGCTTTTGGTTCCTAGCCCAATGGGCCAGGCCCAGGGGCTTCCTGGCTAAAGCTGAGCCCATTTTCTGAGTCCCCATGGCAGCGCCCTCTGTGTTCCCTTTCAGGGCTGGAGTCAGGCAGCATTTGGTCTTATGGGCAAGCTGAGGACCATGCTGGCTAAGTGGCTGAGGGCTACTCATTGTTAGGTTTTTTTGAGTGTGGGATAAAGTGTTTATGGGATAAAGTTTTAGGGTTCAGACTTTCTGTATTAACCATGGGCAGCTTCAGAGAGGCCAAGGATGTCAAGGGGAAAGCATTAGTCTAACTTCCGTCCCATCATTTTGCATATGAGGCCCAGTGAAAAAAAAGAGCCGTCTCTGTGGTAGAGGGGGAGCCTGATTCCCAGCCTCCTTCCTCTGCTGTCCACGCTTGCTCCTGCTGTCAGCCGGCAGCATTAATGGTGGGCATTGTTAAAGTATTTGCCTTTAAAAAAAATTTTTTTTTTAAAGATTTTATTTATTTGACAGAGAGAAACACAGCTAGAGCGGGAACACAAGCAGGGGTGTGAGAGAGGGAGAAGCAGGCTTCCTGCCGAGCAGGGAGCCCGATGTGGGACTCGATTCCGGGTCTCCAGGATCATGACCTGAGCTGAAGGCAGTGGCTTAACCAACTGAGCCACCCAGGCGCCCCAGATGCCTTTTTTAGAGATGATCTCTTTGGGACTTCATTGTCCCTGAACTCCTTTATAGCCTCCTGACCTTCACCGCAAGGCTTCTTTGGCCTTTACCTTGCCCAGTGGGGAAAAAGACTATTTGGCCTCAGCTGTGGGAGTCTGGCCTTTCCTGCTCTCGCTGTCAGCTCTCACTCCTGTGGGTGGTGTGACCCAAGACTTGTCTTATGTCAGAGCAAAAGGTATGTTCTTGGCAGGGCTGGGTCTGGCCAGCCAAGTAGGTGGAAGGGTGCCCTTTTCTGTCCTGCAGCTTGGGCTCCATGATTCATAGTCTTAGTGTGATGTCTAGGGACTTCTCTAAAGTTCCAGCATGAGCCAGTCTTTGCTGCCACTTCTCATTTGAACCTGAACATTTTGCTGGATTGGCCTTGAGTGCTGAGATTTCTCAGGTTGTGTGTCCTGAGGATACACTCTGAGCCTGCCTGTGTGCGCTCTTGTGAGCCTACAGCCTCCCCACACAGACCTAGCCTTCCCAGGCTCCCCAGCCAAGATCCACGAGCTAATGATATAGAGCAGGCTGCAGGTCATCAGGCTCAGGGTCAGTTGGCGGGACACCCAGCAGCCTCTTGGCAACAGAAGTGATAAAGAGGCAAGGAAGGCTTGCCAGAAAGGGATGTTGCCTCTGGATGAACCTCAGAAGTGCAGGGGGTGGAAAAGGGGTGGGGCAGGAGCCCACTGATAGAAATTGCTCCCTCTGTGAATGATTAACTCTGGGGCCCGAGTTGGGGGTCTGGGGGAGGGCTCAGCTAACAGGACCTTTGGACTGGGAGCAGAGTGGCCAGAGGGCCAGAGGATAGCCTGCAGAAGAGGAGGCTATGGTAGGTGGCAGGCTTGGGCTCAGAGAACTGGAGTGAGATCAGGCAATTGAGGGCCTCAGAAGTCTTGGACTGGCAGACGGTTGCAGCAGCTGCTGAGGGGTCCAGCGGCCCTGAGCCCTCAGAGAGGTGACTGTGGGGGAGGGGCTCTGTCTCTGGTCTTGCAGCAGCCTTACTGGTGCTTTCTTCCCCCCTAGGCAGCCATGGGTGCTCGTGCTTGGTGGTGCTGAGAGCAGTGGGGCATGGCTGCGGTCCTGCAGGCTCTGCCCTGCGTGGCCCGAGCCCCCTTACGTCCTCTCTTCACGGGGGGCCCAGTGGTCCGAATGGCCAGTGGCATGGCCCTGGCTGAGCAGGCACAGCAACTCTTCGAGAGCACCGTGGGAGCCGTGCTTCCGGGCCCCATGTTGCACCGGGCATTGTCCTTGGATCCCAGCAGCGGGCTGCTGAAGGTGCGGGGTCGGAGCTTTCAGCTGCAGCAAAACCTCTACCTGGTGGGCTTTGGCAAGGCTGTGCTGGGCATGGCTGCTGCAGCTGAGGAGCTCCTGGGCCAGCATCTCGTGCAGGGTGTGATCAGCGTGCCCAAGGGGATTCGTGCTGCCATGGAGCATGCGGGCAAGAAGTAAGGAGCCTTGGTGGGGGGGTGGCGGCTGCTGCCCACTGTGCCCTGGGAGGGGAGACTAGGCCTGAACTCAATGCTGGATCAGGCCTCCCTCACAAGCCTCCCTTTTCTTCTGGGTCTGGACTGTCTCTGGGATGGGTGTCAGTTGGCCTTCTTCACCCATTACAGCTGAGAAATCAGGTGGGAGGAAAGGAAGCCACCCCATCTCTTGCTGTCTGTTCTCTCTCTCTTCAGGGAGATGCTGCTGAAGCCACACAGCCGTGTCCAGGTATTCGAGGGTGCAGAGGACAACCTGCCAGACCGTGAGGCGCTTCGGGCTGCACTGGCCATCCGGCAGCTGGCTGAAGGTCTCACAGCTGATGATCTGCTGCTTGTGCTCATCTCAGGTGTGGGTGCCAGTTTGGCTCAGGGCAGTGCAGGGGGCCGTGGTGGTGGTTCCAAATACCAGGTTTACGAGAGATGGTTGGTCTGAGCCCCCAGGGTCACCGAGCAAGCAAGGCAGTAAGGAGCCTGGATGGCTGCCCTCTGGGTGGCCCTGGGCAGGTTATCTGGCCTCCCTGTGAGGTCCTCCCCTGACTGACCTTGTGTGGTGACCATGAGAAAGCATGTAAGGGGCATGTAACTCAGGGTAAAATGTCCCTGCTGTTGCTGCCATCTGTGCCAATGTGATCTGGGGCTAGAACCCAGGTCTCTAGCTCCCATGGAGCCCATCCTTGGTCTCGCTGTCTCCTCCTGGTCAACCCCCTATTCCAAGCAGTAAAGGAATAGTTCTTCCAGTGCCGACTGGGACGTGGGCTGCAAGGCAGGGCGCAGCCTTAGGTGCCCCATGTGGTGACTGTATGCATGTTCCCTACATGTCCACACGGGGGCATCCTAACCCCATCTTTCCAGCAGCCCCTTCTCTAACATGGTCACTGCCTGCTGGCTTCCTTAAGTGGGGAGGTTCCTTTGCAGTCTTATCCCCTCTGCCCAACTTCTTCACTATCTCTGCAGGTGGGGGCTCAGCCTTGCTCCCCGCCCCTATCCCACCTGTGACACTGGAAGAAAAGCAGACACTTACCAAGCTGCTGGCAGCCCGCGGAGCCAACATCCAGGAGCTGAACACCATCCGGAAGGCCCTGTCCCAGCTCAAGGGTGGGGGGCTGGCTCAGGCCGCCTACCCTGCCCAGGTGTGTAGGTCTCTGCTCCCCAAGGCAGCCCTGGGCTGGTGGAGCCAGACCCACATGTGCCAGGAAGGCGAAAGCGTGGAATGGCATACAAATTGGCTGGAGCCCAGGGTGGGAGTCCATAGGGCTGGCTGGGAGGGGATCTAGAGAGGATGGGAGTGGGGTGTCCAGATCCCATGTGTTCTGCAGACACCCTGGAGAAGAGTTATAAAAGGATGGGAAAATGTCCCGGGCAGTCTGAGGCCGTTTGGGTATGTGGCAGGGGGATAGCTGGCAGCTTGTCTTCAGAGGCACTGGAGGGACTGACCCTTGCCTCTGCGGCCCCTCCCCAGGTGGTGAGCCTGATTCTGTCAGACGTGGTAGGGGACCCGGTGGAGGTGATCGCCAGCGGCCCCACTGTGGCCAGTGCCCACAGCGTGCAAGACTGCCTGCACATCCTCAATCACTACGGCCTTCGCGCCGCCCTGCCCCGTTCCGTTAAGACTGTGCTGGCTCGGGCTGACTCTGACCCTCACGGGCCACACACCTGTGGTCATGTGCTCAACGTGATCATCGGCTCCAACGCACTGGCCCTGGCTGAGGCCCAGCGGCAGGCTGAAGCGCTGGGGTACCGGGCCGTGGTGCTGAGTGCAGCCATACAGGGCGATGTGAAAAGTGTGGCCCGGTTCTACGGCTTACTTGCCCACGTGGCTGGAGCCCGCCTCACCCCGCCTGGGATTGGGGCTTCCGTGGAGGAGGAGGAACAACTCTGTGAGCTGGCAGTTGAGCTCCAGCTCCCAGAACTGCAGCTAAAGGAGGCTCTAGAGGCCATGGTGGGGGCCACAGGCCCCGTCTGTCTGCTGGCTGGTGGCGAGCCCATTGTGCGGTTGCAGGGCTCAGGAAAGGGTGGCCGGAACCAGGAACTGGCTCTGCGTGTTGGAGCAGAGCTCGGGCGATGGCCACCAGGGCCTCTGGAGGTACTGTTTTTGAGTGGTGGCACCGATGGGCAAGATGGGCCCACAGAGGCAGCTGGGGCCTGGGTTGTGCCTGAGCTTGCCGGCCAGGCTGCCACTGAGGGCCTGGACGTGGCCACCTTCCTATCCCACAACGACTCACATACCTTCTTCCGCTGCTTCCATGGCGGGGCGCACCTGCTGCACACAGGGCTGACTGGCACCAACGTCATGGATGCTCATCTCCTGTTCCTGCGGCCGCGGTGACGGTGTATGTTATGGTGTAGGAGTACAGAGGAGACCTACGAGGCAGCATCCTGGGGCAGACCAGGGTTAGTCCCCAAGGCCTAACCAGGCTTGAGGGCCCCTCCTCTTCTTGGCACTGGCTGCTTGGTTGACCTTGACGCCTCATACCCAGGGCCTCTGTTCTGTTTGTTCCCCAGCCAGACTGGCAGGTGGGGGCTCTCTCCTGTCCCTCCTCTTTGCTATGACAGCAGCTAGCCCTGAGGACTGGGATGGGCCCCTTGGCCCGTTTGCTATTCCTGGCCTTCTCGCCCCACAGCAGGCAGCCCTTCTGCCCAGCTCTTGAGTGTCTTATCTGTGGGGTGAAGTGAGAAGGATTGCAAATAAACAGAACCACACCATGGGTTCTCTGTGTCTTTTCCCTCAGAGCAAAGACTCCCAGCTGCCCGGAAAGGGACTGAGGTCAGGCTGCAGCGCCCCCACTAAGCCTCTGCACAGGTTCCCCATCCTCCTCTCTGCCGGGCGCACTCAGCACCCCGAAACAGGAGCCTAGGAAGGGTGAGCCTGACTCCAGAGACACTCAGTGTGGGCTAGCAGAGACCCCTGGGAGGACAAGCTGAAGGACTGCAGCCTGTGAGGTCTGAGAGGGACAGGCCAGCTGTCCAATTGTGATTCCCCTGTGGGCTCCCCATTGCAGTCTCCGGGCTGTGTCACATACCTTGCTGGGTGCAAGCCACTAACCACAAGGCTGACCTCGCCTTCTGTATTTCAGTAGCCCTGAGGGATAGACCACATCATCAGTTGAGCTGCCCTTGGTGTATCCAGGGGCTGTTCTGAGCCACACAGGGTTCTGTAGCTGCTGCTTTGGGACACAGTGCAGTTCCCGGTGCCAGCCCTGCAGTGGGGGGTCTCCAGTGCCGAGATAGTGGGTCAGAGCACTGAGGGGGTCCAGCAGCCACCTGCCCCCCTGTTCGGCTTGGCTAGGGAAGAGGTCGGTGGGAAAAGAGCAACAGAGGAAAGGTTCCCTCGGCTAGACTAGCGGCCTGTGGTAGGAGAGGGCAGGGCTGCTGTCCTATCTCTGGGCCCCCTTGCTCGGGATCCGAGCCCTCCGTTGGCCGCCCCCGCCGTACGCCACGGCTCCAATCCCTATATGAGTGAGCAGTAAAATCACATAGGAATAAAAAGCCATAGAGAACAGCGAGGCCTGGGGCTGCTCCTGCTGGCCCCCTCCACCCTGGCTGTGCCCTCTTCTCCAAGGGTGTGGGAGCCTCTGGGCCAGGGCTGCCACACCCTTCTCCTGGGGAGTGTCTCCATTTTACCCACTTGGGCTCTGGACAGCCCAGCTTGCCGATGGTTCATGACCTGGGGACCAGGGAGGCGAGGTGAGTCACGTGAGCCAGGCTCTGAAGGTCAGGGAAGTTTAGGGAAGAGGGGAGTTGGCACCCCTCTGTGGTGCAGGGCACTGCTTCCTTTCCTCCTCTCACTGCGTCGGGGTCATAGTCTAGGGGTTGTGGTCCCTATGTGGAGGTGCCTGTACCCTGTCACGCCCCTGGCAACCTCCCTGTCTCAGTCCTCGCCCTTGGGAGCGCGCGCATTAGCGCCAGTGTCAAGTTCTAGGCCAGAGCAGGATAGGAGGCCAGGGCCTGTGGCAGAGTGC
Organism: Spilogale gracilis; assembly: GCA_004023965.1. Taxonomy (NCBI): domain Eukaryota; kingdom Metazoa; phylum Chordata; class Mammalia; order Carnivora; family Mephitidae; genus Spilogale; species Spilogale gracilis. The sequence continues at coordinate 56,996 of PITA01009951.1, forward strand.
TCGTCTGCCCTGTGCACAGTGTGTGTGCACGCACATGCATGTGAGCACACATAGGGCGGGGGGGTGTGGCGGGGATAGTGATGGGCTGCTGCTTGTGCACTAGGCCGCTTACATGCTGTCTGAGGGGTTTGGGTGTGGGTGGACCCTTGTCAGAGGGTACCCCATGCCCCTTTGGCCCTTGCCCTATGCCTGTGTTGGTGGGGGCTGGGAGGCCAGGGGCTGTATTGGGCCTAGCCCACTAGCTTTGCTCATTTGGTATCCCCAGGATGAGAACAGATATATTTGGCCCAATCTAGACACAAATATGAGATAAATGCTGCATTGTGAGTGTTCAATAAGACTTACTATTTGTTCCATAAATTTCAATTATGGGTCATAATAATTGCTCCCATCCTGTGGTTCTTGTCTTCTGTCTCTCCTGGCTCAGGTTCCTCTTGCCCTTACGCCCACCCCATTCCCTGAAGCTTTCCCTGGCCCACCTGGAAGCTTTTGCCCTGCAGGGTGCCTGCCCCCCCCCCCCCCCCCCCCCCCGCTGCCACCTTTATAAGCCCTTCCATTCTCTGTACTTGGCATGAACTAAAAAGACCTGGCAGTGGTCTTTTTAGATATTGGCTAATATCTAAATCCAAATCCCTTTATTTTATAGCTGGAGAAATAGAGGGAAGATGGCTTGTCTGCGGCCGCCCAGCAAGTCTGCCATGGAACCAGGGGAGCCAGGTTGGGACCCTGGGGCCCAGAGAGAACTCAGCCAGAGTTAGGGATCCTCTCTTGCCTCCTTGCTGCCCCTAAAGGGTTTAGGGATAGTGACATGACCACGCCTGGCCTCTCTGGGAACCATAAAACAGATTTGTCGGTCCCTTTTTGGCGTAGATTTCACATGAAGTTCCATTGCCTGTATGATTTGGTAGAAAACCATATGCAGTTATGTGATGGGCTTGCGCACAGAGGTGTGTATCTGCAACTGTGCGCATGTCTGTATCCACGTGTGGGGATATGTGCGCGCAGGGGTGTGTCCCGCCCCGGCATCTGAGCTGAGCTCCGCTGCATCCTGGGAGAGGACACACAGTTCAGTGCGGTCAGCCTGCTGGAGGTACAGTAAAGTGAGTTGGACAAGGACACCAGAAAGGCTGGCGGAGGTGCTCACGGAGGGCTTTGTGTGCCTGGCTGTGGGCTCAGACTTCACATGGACGGTGGTGGCAAGCCTCCTGAGATTTTGGCAAGGCGTGGCACTGGGAGGTGGTTTTAGGACTTGGATGTTGAGGCCTTCTTTACTGCAGGGGTGGGGGATGCTAGGGGGACATGCCAAGAGGTGGAGGGGCCACAGGTGAGAGGGAGGTGCATCCCTGGGCTGGGGGAACCCCTTTCAGCTCCCCTCTGCCTGCCCCTTGGTAGCCTCACCCCAACAGCCTTCTGCCAGTCCAAGCAACCATTTAGGTGTCCACTTGGAACCAAGGCTAGAAGCCCTGGCTCAGACAGCCCTCACAGTGCCTTCAGGGCCTTGTGGATCTGGAAAGTGGAGCAGCTGGGCACCCAGTGGAGGCTTTGGTGAGTGTAGGCACCCTGCCCTATCGGCTCTCACAAGGAGGGCAGTTAAAAGACCTGGAAGGAGCCCTGGGAGTAGTGGGAGTTGGGCCCTAGATCCTGGCCTTGCCACCTCCCTTTCTCCAGGTCTTGCTTTTCTCTTCTGTCTAATGTGGACAATATCCCGTCCTGCTCACCGCTCCAGGGAGGTGACAGCAGTAGGTGGATCTGGGTAGGAAGGCTCTATGGAAGGGGGGTGCTCCAGGAGGGAGGCAAAGAAGGGAGAGGTACTGGCCTCTTCCAAGGAGAAGCTCAGGGAGCTGTCCATGCAGGGAGGCCCCTTCTTCCAGGCAGGGCCTGGCTTAGAGCCAGCAAGGCCTTGGTGCTCACCGACTGAGGCCCTCTGTCACTGGAATAGCACTTGCAAGGGGTGGTTTTGGATTTTAAGTGGATGCTGGTGTGCACAGTGCCCTGAGAGGTCACAGAACCAATGTGGAGGACTGGGTGTCAGCTAGAGCTAGAGCAAGCTGACCCAACCTGGGAAAGAGCCCTCTCCTATCTCAGGGGAAAAAAAAAAAAAGGACAGGGCAGCCTGAGATCCCTCTGGATCCAGATCACATGGGAGGGACATGATGAGGCCCTGAATGGGGTGGGGCAGAATTGGCTTGCCTGCCAGCTAGGAATCCCTAGCTGAATGAGATAATTTGGGATGTACTAGGGGAGGACAGGGTTCATTGAGGGCTTGGGGGGTTGAATACTGACATGCCACTCAGAGTGTAGCCAATGGCTTAGGCAGGCTGCTACACAAGAGTGGGGTCATGGAACTGTGCTGATCTGAGTCCAGGCCAGGAGGGGTGGCTTTTTTTCCTGAGACAAGGATGTCTGGGGGTCAACTGCTCCCCGGGGAGTCACTGGGGCCAGTCCTGAGGCTTACCCTTTCCCACTACCCCTGGCTTGGGCTGTTGGGCCTGAATGAGTTGGGCTGTGCAAACTACCTAGGCCCCTGAGACTGATGTCCATAGCTCTGATTCCACCTCTCTGTACATGTTGACCCACCTGGGGTTGTTGCCTACTCGGCTGAGGAGTCTGTGTTAAGGAAGAGGGTGAGAGAGAGTTGGGCTCCAGAAGCAAGTGCCCCCATCTGACCAGTCCTAGGAGGACAAATACCCCCTGCAGCCTTGCCATATGGGTTACTACCTGCCATGACCTTGTACACAGGTGGCTCCCTGGGGGTTCAGGGAGCTCTAGGACCCGGCTCTGCAGATCACCAGAGACCAAATCACCAGGGGCTATAGCCCCAAGATGCATTCCACTGGGGAGCTCCCTACTGGGCTCTGCATATTCCCAACCTTTCCCGCCCCTCCTCTGGCAGCCACGGAGCCACCCTTCTTGCTTCTCTAGAGAAGTGTGAGCAGCATGCTCTGTCCCCATGCAGCCCTGCCTCTCCACCCCCAGCTCCAGCTGAGAAGGGGGCGGGGCCCCGGCACTGGCTTCTGCCCCTTTCCATCCACTCCCAGCCACCCGCCCAGCTTCAGGGTCTCTGGATCTCCAGGTAGCCTTGGGTCATCTCTACCAACTGCACCTGTAGTCCTCATGCAGGACCCAGGGCTCTGTCTCTACCCGTTGTCTTCCTCCCTTGTCCCCTGGCTTTCCTCCCTGTTTAGCTCAGGAAGCTGACCATAGGAGCATCTGGACTCTGGCCTGAATCCCTAATGTTCACTACTGTAGGTGAAGCTGTCCCGGGGATCCTATTTTGTGGGAGCTGGTCAGAAACCCCTGGTGGAGAGAAAAGTGCTTCTCCTCATATGTGGCTCTGTGGGTCAGGCGGTCAGGAGCCGGGGTCAAAACAGCCAGCCTGGGGCAGGGTGGGGGGGTGCAGATCGCTCCTTCTCTGCCCACACCCACCCCCCACCTGGGCAGTGGGAGCAGCCCCGCACACCCCTGCCAGCCACCCAAACCCCAGGAGGGTCAGGCACTTTAGGGGTCACAGCCCCGTGGACAGCGCCACTGCTGCTACCCAGCAACCTCGCAGCCACAGCCCTGGCAGAGGCAGGGTTCAACGTCCTGGACTCCAAGACTGGGCATACATTCAAACCCTCAGGTGTGGCTATTACGGGCAGCGCAGCTCCCACCCACCCTGTCCAGCCCCCACTTCCCCCCACCCCAGGGTCCCCATCAGCCCAATACCACCCGCAGAAGCCAGGCACGGGGCCGCTTTGCCCCCCCGCGACCAACTGGCTGCCCCTCTGCCCTGGGCTCCTGCTGACCACCAGGGCACGGTGACTGCTGTGCCTGCTGCCCCGGGCCGGCAGGCGCCGCGCCGGACTGCCCACTGTCCCCACCTGCCCGCCCCTCAGGGCTCCGGCGGCCGCGCCCGGTGTCCCGGCTCCCCGCTCACCTCAGTGGCGCTGTCTCCGCACCAGAGGCACTGCAGTGTGGGAACTGTCCCGAGGAGCCAGTTCTCTGCTGAAACAAAGAGGTGGGGGAGAGAGAGGGGGGCAGCGGGAGAGGGTGAGTGAGCGGGAAGGAGCGGAGGCTGGAGGGGAAGAGAGAAGGGAGAGGGCGAGGGAGGAGACGGGAGGGAGGGGAAGGCAGGGAGATCACGCCTGACTCCCGGGACTGAAGGGCCGGCGCCGAAGGAGAGGAAGTGGGGAGGGGACAGAGGGGAGAGATTATTCGAGGGGCTGCACGGCGAGGGGCGTGGGCAGGAGAGGGAGCCGGGTGACAGGCAGGGCTTCGGGCCGGCAGTGGGCTGGGGGCTGGGCCAGGCACGGTGGGCCAGGGGCCCCACCCGTTCTCTGCACGCTCTGGCACCTGGATGGGTGGGCAAAGGCCACGAAGGGGAATGGGAGGGAGAGGCGGGCCGCCAGGCGAGGGCTAAGGGGCTGGGCTGGCGGGCGGGCTGGCTGGGAGCAAGGGGCCAGGGACAAAGGCGGGAGAAGAACAAAGGTGTCCGAATGGAGGAATCGGGCCCCTGCTGACCTCTGGGTGCCGCAGTCTCCAGTGTCCTGGACAGAGTCTCCTGAATGGAGGGCAGATCTATTCCAGGGCGGTCCAGGCTCTGAAGTGGCGGCCTGAGGTCAAGGGGAGAGGGGATGGGCTGTGAGAGTGGGCAGGGCCCCTTCCTTCTGAGGGAGGTCGAACACGCTGGCTGCAGGGACTGACCACTGTATCAGGATGCCAGTGTCACTGTCTCTTTGGGGGAGGGGATAGTTAATAGGGTCTGAAGCTGGGCCTGAAAGCTGGGTGAATCAAGTCCCTTTTAGGAAAAAGCATTTGGGGTCCCAGGGGAGGATGGGAGGGTGATGGGCTCTGTGGGGCAACGGGAGGGATGGGGATGAGGGAGTGGGGAGCTGGGGATAGGGCAGAAGTGAGGCGGGGAAAAGGGCCACAAGGGTGGGTCCAGAGCTGCAACCCCTCCAGAGGCCCACAGGCAGCAGAGACCTCCCTTTCCATGCCCCACAATTCTGGGACTGCTTAATACAGGGTGGGCTAATGAGCCACTTCCCTCCTGCATCTAAGCGCTGCTGTGACAGGCAAGGGCACCCAGGAAAAGCTGGTTTGGGCTGCTCAGGGACAAGTCTGTGTTAGAGCTCCTAGGGCTGCAGGGGACAGGGGAGGCAGGGTGGACTTGCCCAGAGTTGTCCCATCCCTCTCTGGCCCAGGGCATAGTGCTCTGGGCTGGTCCAGTCTCCTCTCGTGCCCAGAGGCACAGAATGCCCTCCTAAGCCTTCTGACCAAAGGAAGATCCCCTTGTCCACTGAAAACTCCTCATAGAAATTCCAGAGCACCTACTTCTCTGGACAACAGGAGAAGGGGAGGGAGCCGTGGGTTGGCCTGAAGCTGTGATAGGGAGAAGGGAAGACACTCAGCGCCCCCGCCTTATCCACCCTGCACAGAAAGAGTAAGAGCTAGATGTCCCTTAGCCTCTGCCTAGCCCCACTCCCTACCACCTCCTCAGGGAAGCCCTCCCAGCCCCACCAAATAGGGCCACATCAACCCAGCTGCCACTGGTCTGACTACACCTTCCAGTAGCCAGGAAGCCCGAGAAAGGAAAGAAACTACCTTCTTCCTTTCTTTCCTCCCTCCCTCCATCCTTCCCTCCCTTCCATCCTTTCTTCCTTCCTTCCACTTTTTATTAAGAAATAATTTGAAATTTACAGAAAAATTGTCGAAATGAGAATAGTCTAAGATACTCATATACCCTTTGGCCATATTCAATTATTGTTACTATTTTTTTTAAGATTTTATTTATTTGACAGAGAGAGAGATCACAAGTAGGCAGAGAGGCAGGCAAAGAGAGGAGGAAGGAGTCTCCCTGCTGAGCAGAGAGCCCATTGAGGGTCTTGATCCCAGGACCCTGAGATCATGACCTGAACCAAAGGCAGAGGCTTTAATCCACTGAGCCACCCAGGCACCCAATTGTTACTATTTTACTTCACTTGCTGTATGTATTTACTCTCTGTGCGTGTATGTGTGTGTGTGTGTGTGTGAGAGAGAGAGAGAGAATCATACATCATTTTTTTCCTGAGCTATTTGAGAGTAAGTTGCAGGCATGTGGCTGAAAGGATGGTTTCCTATCTGCTTCTGTTTCTGTCACCTGGAGTCAACCAAAGGGAGCCCAGACCATGTTGTATGGAATGAATGAAGGTCATAAATAGGCAAGGAGTGAGTGGACATCACCTACTGGGAGCTCGAGGCCTGGGGACTGGAAGCTCTTGGCCAAGGCCCCCTGAGAGTTGGGCTGTGGGGCTGGACAGGACTCATTTTCTGTTCCTCCAGCTCAGGGTCAGGGAGCCTTTGTCCACTGGATAAGCCTGTGCTGGTTGCCGGGTGTGGGGCTGCAGCAGGTGTCTGTGGAGCTGGTGGAGGGTGGGCGGGGTGCATCCCGAAGGGCAGGGTGCATCCCGAGGGGCAGGGTGCATCCCGAAGGGCAGGGTGGATCCCGAAGGGCAGGGAAACCCAGGCTGAGGCTGCTGGGCTCACTCAGAAGACGGGGGACAGCCTGGCTGGCCCTGAGCAGGCTGGAGAAGACTCAGCTGCTGGAGGAAAAGCTGTTCCCTGTTCCCAGCCCCAGTGCCAAGGCCTTGAATTCTTGCTTTTGGGCCTTGCCCACAACCCCATGAGGGACAAGGCAGGGAGGGATGGGGCCCCACCTTGATAGCTGATCCATGCTGATTGGCTTAAAGAGGGCAGGATGAGGGCTGTGGTCATACTGGGCCTACCCTCTGGCCCCTGACACAGGGCTGGCATTCCTTCCATTTCCCCACCTGCCCTGCTCTCAAATGGTTGGAGCCCCAGAGGGGCTATCCTTCAGATGACTTCTCTCTTATCCCTCCTCACCCCCATCCAAAGGTTATGATTAAGTGTGGCGTATAAAAATTACACAGTGAGGGGCGCCTGGCTCATTTGGTAGAGCACGCGATTCTTGATCTTGGAATCATGAGTTCTAGTCCCACATTGGGTGTAGAGCTTACTTTAAAAAACAACAACAACTAAAGCCTCCTGTATTGAGTGAGTCATAATAAACTTAAAAATTTGGGGAACAAAATTACACGGTGAAAGATGATCTGAGCTCAGAAGTCCAGATTTCTTCTCCCTTATAGATGAAGTCCTCTTCCTCCAGGAAGCCTACCAGACTTCCTCAGATCTTCCCACCTCACAGGGCTTCTGGGGAATGCCAGTGCTGTTTGTTTTTTTGCTGGTTCACACAGCGGATCAGCCTACAGCTGCGCTTCGCCATCAGCCTCTCTCCTTCCTGCTGCCCCAGGCCAGTCAGCTAGCTGATGTCCCATAGATGGATGGCAGTGGCTTGCTTAGTCCTGCTAGGACATTGAGTCTCTCTGATGCCCATGTCCCCACTGACTGCGAGGCCACAGGCTCTGGGGTGGCTGAGGTTGGGGAAGGGTGTTGGGCAGGAAAAAAGGCTTATTTAAAACCACCAGCCTGTTGGGAGAAGGCAGGCCTCTAGCTTGGGTCTCTGACCACCTATTCAGTACCTTGCGCTCCTTACCACCACCTCTGCCCCTCGCCTAGCAGGGGGGGAGCCTGTGCAGGGTAGGGGCTGAGGGTCCTCTCCAAACCCCACTTGGGTGATCCCAGAACCTGCAGAACCGAGCGAGGAAAGCATCCCCGGGCTCTATTACCCCCCTCCACTCCCATGTGAGAGCCTGGGGTACACAGGCCCCCACCACCCCAGCCCATCCCCCAAAGTGATTTCTGCCAATTAGCACATACAGTATTTACTTAATTAGGGTAATGACATAATTAGTGTAAGTTGGGCTCCAACGCATGGCTTCAACATGCAATTAGAAGCCGTCAGCGGGAGGCGACATTGTGGAAAAGCTCATTCAATTTGGGTTCCAGCATGGAGGCCGGAGCAGCTGCCTGTGCTTGGGAGGGAGGCAGGCAACAGCCAGTGCGTGTGGGGGGTGACGGCAGGAAGCCTGGGAGAGCACAGGCCGCAGAGTCAGCGGGGGAAGAAAGGCAGTTTCCAGGGCTGGGGAGTCCCTGACCCCGCCTCTCCTATCCACAACTCCAGGACTTGGCAGGGGTGACTGAGATTGGGGGCCTGAGCACTCTCTGCCCGAGGTGCCACTGTTAGCGGGATCTGTTTTTTGTCTTCAGGGCTTTGCTGCTCACAAGAGCCACCGTCTCATACCCACTGTCCCGGTGGCTGCTAACGGTAGCCCTGTGAGGCCACAGACTGGAAGGCCTACTATTATCTTCATTGGACCAGGAGGGAAACTGAGGCTCAGAGCAAGGGAGGTGGTAAAGCCAATCATGGCAGTGTTGGCCCTAAGATGCAGTCCAATATGGCTGGAGACTTCTCGAGCCCAGGCAGATCACCCTCAGCCTCAGGGACGGCTCCGGCCCTGTAGGCTCCTTTCCCTGGGAGGAGGCAGGGAATCACTGGGGGGGGGGGGTCCCCAGACCCCTGCTTCTCCTCCCCTCCACAAAGCATGGATGCAGGGCCCATACCTTCCCAACACCACCCACAGCTTTCCTGGGTGGTGGGAGCAGGGAAGTGAGAGGAGAGTGGAGGCGGTACTGAGACTTTGGGACCTCCAAGAGCTGCCCTGAGAACCTGAATCAGGCCTCAGCAAATCTACTCCCTGGCGGGCTGAGTCACCTGGGCTAGCCTCTCCCTCAGGCCTCCATTTTCCTATGTGAAAGGAAAGTCTATGATCCACAGTCTCAGACATCTTGGGACTGCCCAGAGCCCCCGGGGAGATAGGACCCACCTTGACATGTATTTAACTTCCCTCTGAATTATGTCATCACCATTGTCCCTCCCGTTTGTGTACCACCTGAGCCCCCGTGTGGCAGTCAGGGCCCCTGGGCGGACAGTTCTAACTGACAGCTCTGTCTGTTCCAGGCTGGGGCCCCTGTCCTTCGGAACTGGGGAATCCCTGTCTCCTGTCTGGGAGGCCTGGGCTGTGGGGGCTACCCTAGACTCTCCCAGTGGTGACCCATGTTATGGGTGATACCTCTGCATAGCCAGACTCTGTGCTTACCTGAGCTCGCCCAGAGCTGTGTGGTCAAGGTGGGGCTGACTCGTTTGCTCACTGCTGACTAGGGGCCAAGCATCTTGGGCCCGGTTACGGGGGGCAGCGATGGGTAAAGGCCTCCAGGGGCTTATGACCTCGGAGTTCAGACAGACCCAGGTGCAAGAAGTGCCCTCCAAAGGGTAGGCAAAGATAAGCGCCCGGAAGAAGCAGGACTAAAGGCCACACTGAGTAGAGAGGTCTGACCTGCTCCCTCACTGGTCAGGAGAAGCAGCCCCTGAGGGGCCTGGGAAAGGCGAGGCTTTCAGTCCACAGGGGACGCATGTACGTCAAGTGGTAGCAGTGTGAGCAGAGGCTGGAGGCCAGAGTAGGAAGTGGGGATGCCATATTTATTTGGGTGGGCTGTGGGGAGCTTGAGGAAGGGACTGGACACCCTGGTTGTTTGTGAGAGGATCAAGGCATTCCCTCGACATCCGTTCAACAAGAAGTCCCTTTCATGTGTTAGGCATATGGTATTCTAGGTTGGGAATTCAGTAGAGGCCGAGACAGATGCAATCCCTGCCCTCATGGAAGTTGTACTGTAGTTGTGAGAGAAGGAAGATAAGAACAGCATCATGCAGATGTGGTGCAGAAGACCCCAACAAAGTGAGGTGCCAGGGCTGGGGGACACTTTAGGCTGTGGGGCCAGGGAAGGCTGCAGTGACATTTAAACCAAGATCTGAAGGATCCAGAGACTGGGGGGAAGAGCATTCCAGGCAGAAGGAGCAGCAGGTGCAAAGGCCCTGAGGCACTCAAGGACAGCCCACAGGACTGTGGCAAGGAAAAGAGGAGAAAGGAGGTAGATGAGACCTGAGAGGCAGACAGGCCTCTATGGGTCAGGCTGAGGCCCATGGATTTTATTCTGTGTGTGACAGGAATCCCTGAAGGATTTTAAACTGGTGAGTGATTTTTAAAAAATCACTGTGGCAGTGATGTGGAGGCTGGAAGACCAGGGCAGAGCTGGGAGAGGATGGCAGCTAGGACCGGGATGTGTGCTAGCAGGTGGTGGGAAGATGGCATCTGGGATATTGTTTGGAAACCAGATGAACAGGACTCCTCCTGAGTGTTGGCTGTGGGGTGTGAGGGAGAGTTTTCAGGGTAGCAATTTAGTTCCTGTTTGGGCACATGAGCCAATGGTGTGGCCATTTTCAGGAAAGGGGAATTCTGGGAAGAAATGGCTGATGACAGACTTGAGGGTTGGAGGCACCAAGGCAACAGTTGTCAGGTTTAAGTCTGGAGTTCTAGAGACAGGGCTGCTGCAGAGAGGGAGCTCATCCATGTTTAGCGGAGACACAAGAGCCAAGGTCCCCAGTCAGCTCTAGGAGCCAGTCATCTGGAGGTTTCCAGAAGGGCCAAAGCAGGGGCCAGTTGGGAAGGACCCTGCTCTCAATGCCTGCCCTCATATCTGCCTGGTGAGCCAAGACCACCTCCACCACCCCAAAGCTGGAGAAATAAGCTGATTCCACAAACTTGGCTTTCCTGAACCAAGGCCCAAATGGGCTGGAAGGTGTTATCATGGAAACCCTGGAAGCCAGCTGTCCAGGTAACCAGGCCTTGTGCCCACCTTCACAGGACCCCATCATAGCTTAAAATTCTCAGAGTGTTTGTGACTACTTCCCCCCTAACATCACGAGTTAGCTGTGTGTCCTCAGGTAAGCGCCTGACCTCTCTGGGCAGTGGCCTCCCCACTGGAGGCGCCTGGAGGAGTAATTCCCTTCAGCCCAGCTGAGGCAAGACAGGCAGAATGATGGGGCCAGGGGAGGGGCGCGGTCCCCACAGGTGTGGCCCCTGGCCCTGCCTCACTCCCACACCCAAACTCCCAGTTCTGTGTGGCCCACTCATGGCAGGCGAGCATCACTCCTGGGTATCCCTTCTGCAGGGCGAGGAGGTGGCTGTCGCCGCCAAAGCTGTCCTCCAGGTCCCTTGCTCCTCCATGCCAAGCACATTAGGGGATAATTAAGTAAAAATAGGCCTTCCGACCAGTGTAGCTCATTAAGGCCTAATTAAGTTAATTAGTTCCAGGTGTGGATGGCGAGGCTCAAGTGAGGCGGCGGCTGTTTGCTGTAATTGCATTTTTGAAGCAGCCGTGGTGGCGGGCGGTGGTGGCGGCAGAGTTGGTGGCTTCCTCTGAGGCCTGGAAGCCCGCCAGGGAGTTGGGGAGGAGGCTGCGGCTGAGCTGAGAAGGGTGGGAAGCCCAGCAGGCCTGGACCACCCACAGAGAGCAGTGGGCCCAGGTTCGGGGTCAGCCAGGCCCAGGGAAACCAGCACTCTCAACCTTGCTGGCTACCCTCTTTGCAGGGATGCCCGGGGCTGGGGTGCTGGGGGTGGGGGGAGGGGGGAGAGGGATGCACAAAGTCACCAGCAGGCATCCTCCTTGCTGGCCAGCCAGCCCAGTAGGGGGGTCCCCTGTGGCTGGTCCTTTGCATTCCCTCAGGCCCCATGGCAGTCCCCAGGAAGACTGTCAAATGGCTTTGTCAAAGGGGAATGTGTGCCTCGGAGGGAGGGAGGTGTTGGGTCAACTTGTAGGAATCTACCTAAGTCACCCTCTCCCATCTAGCTTGAATCCCCACTCTGGTTTCTTTCTTTTCTTTTCTTTTCTTTTTTTAAGATTTTATTTATTTATCTGACAGAGAGAAACACAGCCAGAGAGTTCCAGAACACAAGCAGGGGGAGTGAGAGAGGGAGAAGCAGTCTTTCTGCGAGCAGGGAGCCCGATGTGGGGCTCGATCCTGGGTCTCTGGGATCATGACCTGAGCCAGGGGCAGTCGCTTAATCGAATGAGCCACCCAGGCGCCCTGGTTCCTTTCTCCTGCAGGTGTGTGGCTCTGAGATGCCCTGTCTTTAAGGTTCAGGGCGGAAGCAGGGCCACTCAAGTCTCTGAGTTGCTGGCCCCTTCAGTTTCCTGCCAGATGTCTCTCCAAACCCAAGTCCGGCCCCAGCTCCAGGACGGCCCTGCCAGCTGTGGTCTCATCCCATTCACTCATCCATCTGGCTGTGGCTCACTAGGCCCCTCCTCGGTGCTGGGCCCCAGGGCCAGGGCTGGGGACGTAAAGTTCGCTAAGGCACCTCTGGTCTCTCTGAGGAACCGGCTGAGGGCCCCGGGCACAGGGTGTTGTCAGACCAGAGAGGAAAGCTGTCCATTCAGGTGAGGAGGGTGTCAGGCACCTAATGTGTGCCAGAAGCTAAAAGGGCTGCCTTCTGGTCAGAGGGAGTGCGGAGAATGAGTGGCCAGATCAGGGAGGGGCCTGGGGCGTGGAGGGGTCTGAGGCCTGGGAAGGTGGCTGGGAGGGGTTGGAGGGGCGGGACTTGGTGCATTGGTTGGCTGAAAGGGAGTGGGGAAGGATGAGCCGGCAGCCCCCAGGAGAGGGGCTTTGGGAGTGGGGTTGGGTTCTGAGACCCCCGTGGTGGGGGGAACCAGGTGAGGGCAAGTACAGTACCTAGGGTGCAAAAGCCAGCCTTGGGTCCCCATCTGTGCCCTGTCCCTGGTCCTCTGGAATTTCTAGCAAAGTGGAAGTCATCCCTAGGGTTGGGGCAAGGGGGTTAATCCTGGGCAGAGGGTCCCCCTCTGTCCTTTAATCCTACTTGGGAGGTGCTGCCCGCTCTGGACCCTCCAGGGCTGGGGTGGTGCTGGGACTGACACCGCAGGGTCTCAGATACTCTAAGTACCTATGCCATTTCCATGCTGATACCCAGTGACAGGTGCCCCGTCCGGCTTCTCTCTGCATGCCTCTCATGACTGGGAGCCCCTGCCACCTGGACACCCAGTCCCTTGGCTCCAGCCATTTTAAGAAGTGTCTTACCAAGGTCCCTGAGTGGCTCAGTCAGTTAAGCATCTGACTCTTAATCTCTGCTTAGGTCCTGATCTCCGGGTTGTGAGTTCAAGCCCCAAAGTTGGGCTCCATGCTGGGTGTGGAGCCTACCTAAAAAAGTGTTTTTTGTTTTAAGATTTTATTTATTTATTTGTCAGAGACAGTCTGTGAGCACAAGCAGGGAGAGTGGCAGGGCAGGCAGAGGGAGTATGTTCCCGGTGGACCAAGGAGCCCAATGGGAGTCTCGATCCCAGGACCCTGGGATCATAACCTGAGCTGAAGGCAGTTGCTTAACCAACTGAGCCACCCAGGCGCCCCATGCACTCTTTCTAACAATAAATAAAATCTTTTTAAAAAATGATGGATGCCTGGGTGGCTCTGATAGCTAAACATCTGCCTTCGGCTCAGGTCATGACCCCGGGGTCCTGGGATCAAGTCCCGTATGGGCTCCCTGTCCTTGGAGAGCCTGCTTCTCTCTCTGTCTCTGACTCTCTCTCTGTCTCTCATGAATAAATAAAAAAAATCCTTTAAAAAATATGACATGATGTGCAGCAACCTCAGGACACACGCTGCTTCCTCGATATTGGGTCAGTAATTCCCCACAACCAGGTGGACGCTGTCTTCCTCCAGGCGTGGGCTGCCGGGGCTATAGCCTGAGCCTTGGCCCCAGAACTCCCCAGTAGGCCCCAGGCGGTAGGCTCTGCTGTGTCCCTCACATGTCCAGGCCAGACGCAGAGCTAGTCCCAGAGGAAGACGTTCATGAAGAAGAGGAAGGAACATTTTCCTATTTTCCTTTTTTTTTTTTTTTAAAGATTCCACTCATCTGACAGAGAGAAACACAGCCAGAGAAGGAACACAAGCAGAGGGAGTGAGAGAGAGAGAAGCAGGCTTCCCACCGAGCAGGGAGCCTGACATGGGGCTCGATTCCGGGTCTCCGGGATCATGACCTGAGCCAAAGGCAGTTGCCCAACCAACTGAGCCACCCAGGCACCACCCCCCTCTTTTTAAGATGTTATTATTTGACAGAGAGAGACACACAGCAAGAGAGGGAACACAGCAGCAGGAGTGAGAGAGGGAGAAGCAGGCTTCCTACTGAGCAGGGAGCTGGACGCAGGGCTCAAACCCAGGACCCTGGGATCATGACCTGAGCCAGAGGCAGATGCTTAATGAGTGAGCCACCCAGGTGCCCCAGAACATTCTCCTGAGATGGCCGAGTGGTGCTGAGAGATGAGGCACCCGCCTGACCGGTTTGGTTCTCTGTTCGGTATTCACTCCAGTGGCAGGAGCAGCCTCCGCTCCTCCTCTCTGGTCCCCTTCTCCTCAAGTCTCACATTCAGGGGGACCAGCGGTGGCTGAGAAGGGTGGGTGCAGACCCACTGGGACTGAGTTGTCAGCCAGTAGGCATTTCTGGGGGCACATCACCAGGCCTTGTTCTATCTGTGGCGCTGTCCTGGGGGAGGGGGTTTCTCTCGAGCTGGAGGCGCCTGCCGAGCCCTGGATCCCATGGAGGGTGACAGGCCCTGCAGCATCCCACTCGGTGCCGGTGTGGTGGTGTGGATCATTCTCGCGGCACCCAGCCTCCTCCCGTGACACCGGAATCCCAGACTGCCCTCAAGAATCAGAACAGCCAGCCCTGGAAGGAAGGGCAAGTGGTGCTGGAACCTAGTCCCTAACGCCATCCTGCGACCCTCCTTCTGTGCTGTCCCGTTCCAGGAATGGCATCCACAGCTGGCCTCCACCCCAGGGCTCCCGGCTTCGGCTCCCAGAGTGGTTCCCTGTTGATAATCAGGGCTTGTCTCAAGGGGACTCCTTTAGATTTAAGACTGCAGTGGTCATGCTCACCAACTCCCAGGGGCCTGGGACCTCCGGATTCTTTTTTTTTTTTTTTTTTTTTAAGATTTTATTTATTTATTTGACAGAGAGAAACACAGCAAGAGAAGGAACACAAGCAGGGGGATTGAGAGAGGGAGAAGCAGGCTTCTCGCTGAGCAGGGAGCCCGATGTGGGGCTTGATCCCAGGTCTCTGGGATCATGACCTGAGCCGAAGGCAGTCGCTTAGCCAGCTGAGCCACCCAGGTGCCCCATGGGACCTCCGGATTCTTGTCTGAGAGAAAAGAGCACCATGGAGGAGGAACTGAGAGTGCTAAGGCCCAGGGCAGTGAGGAAGGGTGGATTCAGGGAGGCCAAGTCCTGGGTGCCAGGGGTGATGCCGGGGGAGTGGAGGATGTGGGATATTTGTGGCGCTGGGCAAGGAGCCGGCTGTGTGGAGAGTAGGTCTTACTCCTTCTTGCTTCCGCTGCAGGAGGGAGGGCTCACTGTTACTCTAGACCCACCTTGTTTTTATAGACTGGGGCTCCAGGAGAAGAAGGGACTTGCTCCAATAGCAGGTGGGACATGGGCCACCACAGAGGGCCCCCACCCCTGCCAAATCCTGGCGGCCACGCTCCTCCCTATGCGGTGTGTCAGCGGAGGGACCACCTACCCTCCTGATGCTCAGTTTTGTTTGATTTGGGGGCCTGCCTTGAGTTTCTGGGCCCTGTTAACTGTGGCCTGATCCAGGCCAAGGCCCAGCTTTGCTCTGTGCCTCAGTTTGCCCAGTTGTACAGGGGAGTTAAACCAACTCAGGTTTGGCCTGTACTCTTTTGTCCCCCCTCCACTCCACATCATGGTGCACCAGGGAGATACGTGGTCTATGGCTCCATTCTCAGATGGGAAAATGGGGTGCAGGGAGGGGACAGGAACACCTGGGGCCCAGGTCACCACCAGGCCTGTCGACCCAGCTCTGAAGGTACGGTCAGTGGCCAGGAGAGGAGGCTGCGGGGTTAGTGGCCAGAAAAGCCCAAGCCTTCTGGTCTCCAGTGTTCTTTAACCTGCCCTCCCTCCTTGGGTTCACAGCTCCACTCCTGCTGAGTGCATCCCCCTCCCGGCTAATTATGACTGGTCACAAAAGCTGGACCGTGACCAGACAAAGGAACGGGATGAAAGTGCTGGTTGTCATGGCAACCTGGAGGGTTGCTGGGACCCAGGGGAGGGGCTTGGCCATGTGCCTGAGCCCAGGCATCTGGATGACCTTTGAGCATAAGCCAGGGTGGCCCAGGGGCTCACAGGGATTCCCTCTCCTGTTCCAGGCCCACCAGAACTGGTGCACAATGGCAAGCTCACACCCCCCCACCCCCCACCATGCAGCACCTGCTCCCTGAGCCTCCCCTAGTGGCCCCATTATCCTGCACCTGCTGCCCTCCCCCACACCTGCTCCCCAGCCCAGTCACTCTTCCCAAGGTGCTCCCTGCCCATCCCCAGGCCCAGCTGCCTGCTCTGAGAGCTAGCCAAGAGGGGCTCTGGAACCAGGAGAGGTCACAAGGAGAGCCCTGGGAAAGGACGGGGGGTCCAGCTGCCAAGCCAGCTCTGCCTGACCAGCAGTGTGTGTGCCCATTGCAAGGCCTCCTTCAGGGCCTCAGTCTTCTCACCTGTAAAATGGGAATAGTCATTTCTGCCCTCAGGACCTCCAAGAGTAAGTTTCTCTTTGCTTAGAAGGAGATCTGAGGCCCGGATGTCGCTAGAGCTGGGTCAGGGTAGGCAGCGAAGCTGCAAAGAGCAGAGGGAAGGGGTTGTTTTGAGCCATACTCTCAGGGCCACCTCTGTTAGAACACTTGGAGACCTGAATGCCCCTCTGCACACTTAAGTATCACAGCTTGGAGGGGGAGATGACATTTTCCAGGGGACCCCTCAGGTGTAGAGGGGATCTGGGCAGGGAACCCATCAGTGCCAGGTTCTGAAGTGACTGATCAGGAATCAAGGAATCCTCCCTCTACACACACACAACAGGAAGAGTGCATGCTCCCAGCAGATGGCTTGAGGCTCTCTGGTATTCCACTTCAGGTTGGGGAAACTGAGATCCTAGGAACTGGAGTGTCTGGTATCTTACCACCAGATGGTGGAATAGAGGGACAATAGAGCAGGAGGAGTGGGATGTCTGCCAATGCCCCCACCGCTCCGCTCCCGGAAAGGATTGGGGATCCCCATGGCAACTGGTTTTTGTCTTGTGGCCCGCCTTCTAGTGATTCCCTATGTCCTGTGTGACAGCCCCAATTTTCCCTCATACTTCAGCAAGGCCCTTCCCTTCTTGCTCCCTCTGTTTGCCCACCTGGAGGTGGGAACAGATTGCCAAGGAGGCTGTCCGCTCCAGTCGCTCTCCTGGCTGTTTGATCGCCCTCCAGGTCGTCACAGGCAGGCCACTGATGGCTGCACCCACCTCTCTGACAAGGAGGAATTCCCTCTCTGGAAAAAAACATCCTTCCTGACCTGTCTAGAGTTTCTCTCACACTCCCTGTCAGAGGTGTGGCAGGGGCCAAGCTTTTGCCAGGAATGGAGGCATTTGAGGGCATGGCAGCAGTCCTGGTGTCCCTCAGACCATTCCGTACTGGTGGTCCTGGGGCAGGCCTCGGTATGTTTTGTGTACCCCACTGTGCAGATGGAAAAAATAAGACCTTTTTTTTTTTTTTTTAGATTTTTTTTTTTATTGTTACTAAATTTTTTTTTCCAGTGTTTCAAGATTCATTCCCCATTCCCCACACCCAGTGCTCCCCGCTTTAGGTGTCCCCAGTACCCACCACCAGGCTCTCCCATCCCTCCACCCCCCTCCCTCCAAGTCCCTCAGTTTGTTTCTGTGTTCAAAATCTCTGTTGT
>PITA01009952.1:0-74566 GCA_004023965.1 Spilogale gracilis
ATAAAAAAAAATAAAAAAAATAAAGAATCTCTCTCTCCCTCTCTCTCCACCCTTCCCCTACCCTGCCCCACCCCTCCCCCACTTGAGTGCAAAAGCCTGCAAAGAATAAAGAAGCAGAGGAATGAGACCCTGGGCCCCTAACATCATTGCTGAGCCAACCATAGCACCCCTGGGCCACCTACCGCAGACTTCTGAGCGAAAAATAAAAATCCTTATCTATCTAATCTATCAATAACACAATTTCTGTTATGTATGTTCCCAAACCCATTCCTTTTTTTAAAAAGATTTTATTTATTTATTTATTGACAGAGAGAAACACAGCCAGAGAGGGAACACAAGCAGAGGGACAGAGAGGGAGAAGCAGGCTTCCCGCCGAGCAGGGAGCCCAATGTGGGACTCGATCCCGGGTCTCCAGGATCATGACCTGAGCCGAAAGCAGTCACTCAACCAACTGAGCCACCCAGGCGCCCCCAAACCCATTCCTAATGTGATCCTCATGCTGGATTTTCATTCTAGCAACATAACTGGTTTCTTAGTGCACCTCTCAGGGCCACCTGGGATCTGGCCTAACTTTTATTTATCAAGATCAAATTCCCATGAAATAAAATTAACCATTAACTAGTTTAAAGAGCATAATCCAGCATCATTCCGAACATCATAATGTTGTAAGATCATCATTTTTGTCTGGTTTTAAGGTATTCTCATCACCCCACAAAGAACCCATCAGCAGTCGCTCCTTCCCCCGACCCCCTGCACCTGCCCTTCCAGCCTTGGTGTCTCCCTGCTTTCTGCCTCTATGGATTTGCCTCTTCTGGACAATTTCATATAAATAAAATCATATAATATGTGTCCTTTTGTGTCTGGCTCCTTTTCCTTAGCATCACATTTTCAAGGTTCATCTGTATCTTCATGTATGTCAGTCCCTCATTCCTTTTAATGGGTAAATAATACTCCACTGTGTGGTGAAACCACGTTGCTTCACGGTTCACCAACTGATACCCTCTGGCTATGGTGGGAAACGCTGCTTTTCACGTACACTATTTTGTTTGAACATCTGTTTTCGGTTATTTTCAGTGTGCAGGTAGAACTGTCAAGCCATGTGGTAATATGTCTAACTTCATGAGGAAGGAAGCGCTTCTCCTTATAAAATCCCAGAGGATGCCCCCGAATACCAAACCAGGGACCCAAGCACCACTGTCCCAGGACCGATCTGTCCAGGGGCTGCGTGCACGGTCTGGTTGGAGATGTTCCCCGCGCCACGCTCTCCGCACAAGTAGCCCAGCCAGGACCGCAGCCTCAAGCCCGAGGTGACCACAGGCCCCTGTCGTGACTGCTGGTCCTACTGCTCTAGAACACAGTGTCCTCCAAGCTAGACTGTCGACCCTGCCCTGGATGCAGGGGAGAGCATTCAGGCACGAGAGAAAAAAACCAGAGGAGGATGAGTGAGCATTTTAGCTCTGCCAGGGAAGTGAGCTCCGATGGAGGTGTTAGGCATGAGAGTGAGAGCCGGAGAGGGCCCCCCCAGTGGTGTGGGGAGGCCAAGAGAGATGAAAGATGAGGCTCCAGGGCAAAAACAAGACGACCAGGTACGGGGAACACCCAGCTAGAGTGCCACGTGACTATGAGCTGGACCCTGAGGCAGAAGGCAAGGGTGAGGCGGAGCAGAGAACTGTGTGTCAGATCCTGGACAGATTCTCCAAATGCAGTGACCCTTGAAAGGGACACTGCGACTTCCGAGAGTGAAATGTGCTGCTCGAGGCACCATCTCCCCCAGACCACCTTTCTTTGTCATGCCCCCAAGGACGTCTTGACCTTAAACAATGCTTCTGTCCTCCACTGGCACCCAGCCCTTACTAAATTGTGCAGGAGACTCCAAAAAGAGTCCAAATCCCAGTGGATCTTTCAGTGAAAGGTGTGCATGAAATCAGTAATGTTTGTGCTCTGAGTGGATACACCATTGCATTCTTCCTATTACAGATACAAGAGTTTAGGGGCCTAGATCTTTGCTTTATGTAATTTATAAGCGCTAGGAAAGTGTGGGAATTTAGAAAAGGTTACACACATTTATGTATTAACTCAAAGTGGTGGAAAATGAAAAACCCAAACTTTCATCTTCTCTTTGTTTCCAAGGAGACTAGCAGTTCTGTATCACCGTGTTCTGTTACTCTTTAAGGAAGAGAAACACACACATATTTCCCCTGCCCCCATAGAGAAATAAAGTTCATCATTCATCCAGAAGAGGAGGTGGTTTCCAATTCACGGAGTAACAGAATCACGGAGCAAGAAGTGCCCTGAGAAGCCACCTGATCCAATCAGCCCATTTTACAAGGAGGGAACCTGGCCGCCCACAAAGTAGGGTGACTGTTCAAGGTCATAGGCACTAGGTTGAGGTTGAGCGACGGCAAGAGTTTGGGTCTTTCGCCATCCCGCCATCTCCCTTTCTGCAGCTCAAGATGGGATTCCAAACAAAGACAGGGAGTGACTGTTGTCCACCAATAAACCAGAGGCTTCCTCTGGCTCACAAAAGATCCACCAAAATGGTTTGAAAGCCCCATACACAGAATTCACACCCAAATCGTGTCTTCCCATTAGAGCTCTGATTTTCTTCATCCCAGTGTTAACACCCATCTTATGGGTGTCTGGCTAGGAGTGCTCATGAGGATAGGGGACTGGCCAACCTGAGGAGTCTGAGACTCAAGGTGGATGGGGCAAGACTTCAATAAAAATAGTACAAAACAAAG
Source organism: Spilogale gracilis (assembly GCA_004023965.1). Taxonomy (NCBI): domain Eukaryota; kingdom Metazoa; phylum Chordata; class Mammalia; order Carnivora; family Mephitidae; genus Spilogale; species Spilogale gracilis. The sequence goes on from PITA01009952.1 coordinate 2,742, forward strand.
TACTTTTCTGAGGGAGCTGACCTTGTGCCTGGCCCATCTACACAAATCTCTAGCTGACCAGAGCAATTAGTGGGATCGTGGTCCCCACTGCTCATCTGGGGAAACTGAGGCACAGGGGGAGAAACACTTGTCCACAGCTATGTCATTAATCACTGAGCTGTGGAGCATCTGGGTGGCTCAGTCGGTTAAGGATCTGCCTTTGGCTCAGGTCGCGATCCCGAGGTCCTGGGATCAAGTCCCGCATGGGGCTCCCTGCTCAGTGGGGAGTCTGCTTCTCCCTCTCCCTCTGCCCTCCTCCCCACTCATGCTCTCTTTCTCTCTAATAAATAAATAAAATCTTTAAAAATAATAATAGCCAGAGAGCTGGATACCAACTCAGGCCCTCCTCCCCCCGCCCCCTCCCGGCCAAACATAAGCGGGTGGATCGTGCCATTGACTCCTTTGCCCACTTCACCACGTGGTCTACGCTGCGGCAAAGCTGCTCCACCCACACCAGGAAGACACAGCCCAATCCCAGATTTAGGCGTTTTTAAAGAGGAAAGAAAGCTTGGCTGCCAGTGGTTGAACCCCCATGTGGAGTGGAAACTATGGGTTATGTAACATTAAAGGCAGAATGGCAGTCGTGTTAAAGTCACATGCACAAGACTCCAGGCTGAGGCTGCCCCCGCCTCTCGCCTCTCGCCTCTCCCGCTTCCGGCTCCTGAGTGCCTGGAAAGAACCAAGCGCAGGACAAACAGAGATCCAAAATCCAGCTCCAGCCAGGACATGCACAGAGTGGGATCCTGACATTCACTCCAATCCATCCCTCCTGTGAGGCCCCCGAGCTGCGTGGGGGTCACAGAGCCATCTGCCTTCATCACATTACCCTGGCTTGTCGCTCCTTTATCAGGGGTCTCAAGCCTGCCTTGCTCCAAGCCCGACTAAGCCGTGAGCTTCTTTCTTGCATTAGGAGTGTGTGACGATTTGCACTATCGCCTTACATCTTTGCTTACTTAGAGGCACAAAATGTACCCTAAATACCGACTCTTTATTCAAAGTATAGCCAAGGAGACTGCTTCTGCCCAACCAAGGCAGTGCGGGTAATGACTCCGCTATTCACTGTTTCTGCAGGAGTGGCTTTTCACTGGGTGTGGAACCCTGAGTTTGCTGCCTTCCTTCTGCAGCTCTGTGTCCTGCCTCGGCACCCCGGAGGGTGTTTCCAACTGGATATCCTGACAAAGTAATGTTGAACTTCGCTACCACCCCTCGCTACCCACGCACTGAGCCCCGGAGGTGTAAATATTTGAACTACGTCGTGCCCTCTCCCCTGTGGCTTGCCATAGGGTGTGGGAGCACGCTCACATGCAAACACAAGACCCTCTTAGCCTCTGTGGTTGAGAACTCATGGGAGACGAGCCCCATCTAATGCACGCTTCCTCTGAATGTGTCTACTGAGACAAGTATCGTGTTCCTATGCCATGCAGATTTCAGAGCGAAGGAGCAGTGACTGGGTGGAGCGTCTCAACTTAACGGTTTGGGACATAGTCCCTCCATATGTTGACAGTAATTGGCCAGATATCTCGCCTGAGGCTTTGTAAATACAGGGAGGTGTTGCCCACGCAATCCCTGGCTCTTCCCAGTCCCACTCACAGAGCTCTGAAGTGCAAAGGCGGGACGCTCTCACAATCTCTCTTCATTCCTTCTCCCTCTGGAAGGACAGGTGTTCACCATCCTTGTCTTTTCCACCCCATCACTCCCTTCTTCCTCTCCACCGTATTCCTGGCTTGGAAACATGCTCCCGTCTTTCTGAAAACATAAACAACCCTGCCCTGTTTGTTGTTGTTGTTGTTGTTGTTTTTAAAGATTTTATTTATTTATTTGACAGAGAGAGAGATCACAAGTAGGCAGAGAGGCAGGCAGAGAGAGAGGAGGAAGCAGGCTCCCCGCCGAGCAGAGAGCCCGATGCGGAGCTCGATCCCAGGACCCTGAGATCATGACCTGAGCCAAAGGCAGAGGCCTTAACCCACTGAGCCACCCAGGCGCCCTCCCTGCTGACATTAACAAGGGCTGACATTCAGGAGCACCCACTCGCGGAATGTACCGGGGAACATGCTCGAGTAAGGGATCTGCCAGGCGGTGCTCACCACGGTCCTGCAGACGGGGGGCATTGCTGCAAACTCCTTCACAGATAAAGGTGTGGCTTCTTGGAGAGGCCGCAGAAGGCTCCAAGGGGTTACAAGGCTGATAAGGAGCCTGCCGCCAGCGTCCGTGCTCTTCAACCACTTGGTGTCCCGGGGCGGGTTCCCTGTGTCCCCTTGACCTCAGATGACTAACTGTTCTTGTTAATGGTTTCATGCTCATCTTTCCCCTCCTTCCACTTGAGGTCAAGAACCTCTTAATCATTGCTGAATTTTCAGTATTTGATTTGGTACTGTGTATAGATATACGGTGAGTGACTATTCTCTGAGACATAGGGAAGATAAATTGGCTATGCCTAAGACATCCAGGGCTGAAGGGCTGATGATCCCAGCCATAGGGACTTACAGCCTAGAGTCAAGTGGATACAAGTCCACAGAAGGAGGAGGAGGAGGAAGAGAGGAAAAAGAAATCCAAAAGAATGAAAACAGGGAGACCTCTGTCCTTCTGATGACATCATCAGGCCCGTTAGCTCTGGGAGCTAAGGTTTACAGACCCGGGACCCAATGCTGCTGTCTCACTGGGAACCTGTGGGTTTCCTGGATGGTCAGAATGGAATCGTGGATCCAGGGCATTGAGACAAGCACAGCCAAGAGCCTTTGGAAATGTAGGAAGTGACGTGGTTCGTGAGAAATGGGGCTCCAACCTCTTTATTCTTCATGCTTCTTTCCCAGACAGGTCGGGTCTTGCAGAGTCTCAGAATATGCCTTACAGAGGCTAAAATCTGCCTGATCACGTGCAACTTTCCCCAAAAATATCATCATTAAAGGGAGGTGCATTGGTCTAATACGGTTGTGATGAAATAAGGTTGGAAACAAGTCAATGTCTAATCAATCCCTCCAAGAACCTGCAGCCGTTGCCGTGCATTTTGCAAATGAGCTAAAAAGCAGGAGAGCTCAGACCACCTCCACAGAGACTCGTCACCCTTGCTTCATCCCATGGGCTTCGGGGGATCTGAGATAAGCCACCATCCACAGGGAGTACTGGGCACCTCCCCTTCTAGGCAGCAGCGAGCTTTCAGGACTGTGGGAGGAAAATCATTGCAGCCCATCTCCATAGCCCAGGGCCCCCTAGCAGCAGATGCCTCCTTCTCCTTTCCCTCCATGTCACCCTGGGTTCTTCTGAAACACATTAAATCACATGTCCTATTTTGTCAGGCATCCTAAGGAATTAGGACCTGGAGAAAACAAAGCACTCAGTTCTTCCCTCAGCTCAGCTGGGTCCTGAGGTCACAAAGACAGCCAAGTTGTGCCCTAGAGTTTGGAGACAGATAGGATCCCAGAAGCTGCAATGCTGTCGAATAAGTGTTGTATAACCATTTTTACATAGGGTTGTGGGAACTCAGGAGAGTAAGCAGCCAACTCTGCCTTGGGGAAAGCAGAGAAGGCTCCCTGGAGGCGGTGACATCTGAGCAGCACCCTGCTGTGGACAAAGGCAGGAAAGGGTGTCCCAAGAAGAGCACACAATAAGGCAAATGCCTTATTGTTTATGACCTAACAGCATGAGCTCTAACCAAGGAGACACGCATAGTTCCCCATGTGGCTGGATCATGGAGAGAAGGAAAAGGATTTTTTTTTTAGATTTATTTATTTATTTATTTTAGAGTCAGAGGGAGCATGAATGGGGGAGGGTAGAGGGAAAGATTCTCTAGCAGACTCCCCATTGAGTGCAGGGGTCCATCTCATGGCCCTGAGATCATGACCTGAGCCAAAATCAGGAGTCAGGCGCTTAACCGTCAGATCCTCCCAGGCTCCCCTAGATAATAGATTTTTAAGAGGTGGGCATGTCATGGGGTCCAGTGACCTGGTTGGTCATATAGGCAGTGACCAACTTTGCCTACATGTCAGACTAACCCTGAAGCTGATTCTTACTGGAATCACACTGTTACAGATTCTTAACATCTTGAGGGCTGAGTCTTTTGAAAAAATCAGAACAACCCATGCATTTTAGGATGGAGCCAATGACCTTCAATTGCTGGCTGCTAACTCAGGTTCATACGGCAGGAACACGGGTAGGCTATTGTTGGACATGGAAGTTATGCTCCCAGATACAAGCCGTGCTATGGTTATGAGTGGTTTCTAGTACATTCTTACACTTGTCTCTATTTGCTAAAAAGTTCTGCAATGAACGTGCATTCCTTCTGCCATCAAAAAATCACATATTTGTAAAGAGGTGGGAAAAAGTCTTCTCAGTACTTTACTCAAAGGCTTTGGTTGTGGCTCACGAAGACCTGCCCTAACATGGATTTTCCTTAACAGGGACGAGCTTTTGGAACAGGTCTCCGCTAAGTGGCAAGATGAGCCAAGGTCAAGCTTCTGTGTATTTATCCCCACTTCAACCATCAAGACCTTATAGTTTAAGACATATTCTTTGGCTGCTGGTTCACATCCTTCTAAAGTAAGATTCCTGTGCCAGCTCTTCAAATAAAAAGCATGTATGGTTCTTTAAGAGAGTAAAGATCCATGGGCTGTGCCATCGGTGTGCCCGGCAGAGAGAATTACTTAGTAGCTCTCAGATGGCACACAAATTCCCGCCTGGGTATTTATGCTATGCAAATAATCAGCAATGTGCACAGGCGCTCAGCATAGGTTACCACGGCATGGTGGCTGGTGACGGGAATAGAGAAGGAAGGAAAGGAGCAGAGAAAGGAAAAGATTGGAAATTGCCTAAAAGAGCTAAATGTCTACTGATAAAAGATCAGTTAAACAATTACACATAAATATCCTTATATTTATATATAGTATAGTTACATTCTAATTATATCTATATACACACACATATGATGGAATAACATAAATATTATATAATATAATAATAGAATATGTATATTATATGTAATAATTTAAGGATATATAAAATAATATACATATATATGATGTAATAAAAGCAAGTTGCAAACACTATGTGAATTTTGTTTTCAAGAATGCCTGTGTGCCTACGGGCTCGTGTGCTCAGACACTGGAAACGCCCAGCCATCGTCAATTTCACAGTACTAGAATTACAAGTGATCTTCGTGTCCTTCCTCATATTTCTGCATTCCTAAAATTTCTGCAGTAGACAGGGCTTCTCTCATTAGAAAATTCACAAAATGTACTCTGAAAGAGCACTGTTCAGGCTACTTCAAAAAATGTCAACAGATATTAAATTGACCCTTTTCTGTGCACACACCATGGGCTAGGCTCCGTGCCATGTGCTGGGGACACAGAAAAGAGTCGGATGTGGCTCTGAAGTCTTTGAGCCCAGAGACTAGTGCTGGAGACAAACCTGGATAGATACAACTCAACATGATGAAGTATTGCATAGGATGATAAATAACAGGACTGCAGAAATGCAGGGGGAGAAGCATTCACGCCCCTCGCTGGGGAAGGTGAGCAAAAGCATCATGAAGGGGCCATTTGTGCTGGGCTCTGACAACAGAAGAGGAGTTCATCAGGAAGCCAGGGTCAAAGCAGGGCATTCTCCTTGGGCACAAGCAATGTCGACAAGGGGAGAAGAGCAACACAGGATCAGTGTCAGGGATGCAACGAGGGAACATCTTGGATGGCCACTAACAATTCTGGATTCCATCCCATAAGAAATAAGGAGCCCATAGCAGATTTGGGGAAAGAAAACTTCAGGGATCAAAATGGCCAAAAACAAACTCGGGGGAGAAAAACTTACTAAGTTGTCCAAATCGTTGTTTAACAGTTAGCTGTCTTTGGTAATTTTTTTCCCTTTAGGATGGTAAGATTTGAGTCATTTCCTTTTCTTCCACTTTCCCCTTATATGTACCTCCTTGTTGCTGAATTCATTTCATAATTTAAAATCCTGGGGGAAAATGATTTTATAGTGAACCCAATTTTTTGTTTCATATGCCGTCTCTTCTTGGGACTGAAGAGTATCAATCAGGTTGGAGGGAGGGCACCTGGGTGACTCAGTCAGTTAAACATCTGCCTTCAGCTCAGGTCATGATCCCAGTGTCCTGAGATGGAGCCTCTCATAGGGCTCCCTACTCATCAGGGAGTCTGCTTCATCCTCCCCCTGCTCATTTTCTCTCTCTCTCTCTCTCCCTCTCTCTCTCTCTCTCTCTCTCCCTCCCTCCCTCCCTCCCTCCCTCAAAATAAATAAATAAATAAATAAATAAAATCTTTAAAGAAAAATCAGGTTGAGAATACCCCAGCAAAAGACTTCCCCATCAGCCAGAACATTAAAAACCGTATTCCCCAGAGGAAATCCCGGCCTCCCTGTGATCTGTTTCCAGGTGCCCGGCCATGTCTTCCACAAAGGTGAAGACACCCTTGGGGTCCAGATCCAGAGCCTTCTTTACTCCACTTCCCACGAGTGTTTCCCTGTGTTGGCATCTGTTCTCCAAAGCTCCCCTTCAAATGGCTCCTTAATGGTCCAGGACCAGATTCTCGAGAGAGACTTAACCATCCCCCCACTGTGGGACTTGCAGTTTGCCTCAGCTCTGCTAAAATAAAGCTTCCGTAAACCTCTTTCTGTGTCAACTGATTGCCTTGGAATCCGTTACTAGAAATGAGAATCTGTGCTAAGGGTGAAGAGAATCAATCCCCAAGGCGGGAGAGAATAGGAACATATTTCAGACTCTTCATACATATTGCCAAATTGCTTTTGTGCGTGGGGTGATTCAATTCACACTCCAAGAGGAATATGGTTTTTGGCTGTTGCTCTTTTTCGCAGCGACTGGCCTGGATTCGGGTTCTGAAACTGTCAGCCAGGGGCCAGGCCCCCTTCGAGTCTGGCCGCCTTGGTTTCTTTGATGGAGGGAGAGGTTTTGTAGCTACACTGTTGGTTTCTGCTCCCGATGTCTAATAAATTTGGAATTCAAAGAGTCTCTGCTATTATAGTGAGTTATGGCTCTTGAAAACAGCATTTAGGTACCTGGGTGGCCCAGTTGGCTAAGCGACTGCCTTCAGCTCAAGTCATGATCCTGGAGTCCAGGGATTGAGTCCCCCATCAGGCTCCCTGCTAGGCAGGGAGTCTGCTTCTCCCTCTGACCCTCCCCACTCTCATATTCTCTCTCTCAATAAATAAGTAAATAAAATCTTTAAAAAGAAAGAGAGGAAGGAAGAGAGGGAGAGAAAGAGAAATGAAAAAAGGAAGGAGGGAGGGAGGGAGGGAAGGAAGAGAGGGAGGGAAAGAGAGAAAGAAAGAGAGGGAGGGAGGGAGGGAAGGAGGGAGGGAGGAAGGAAGGGAGGAAGAAAGAAAGAGAGAAAGACAGAAAGGAAGGAGGGAAGGAAAGGAAGGAGGGAAGGAAGGGAAGGAAGGGAAGGAAGGAAAGGAAGGGAAGGAAGGAAGGGAGGGAGGGAGGGAGGGAGGGAGGAAGGAAGAAAGAAAAAAGAAAACATCATTTATATCCGACTGTCCCTTGCTGCCTCCATTTTTCTTCAGGTTGAGGTCAGGCACAAGACACGTCCATGAGACATCTCCCTCACACAGCCACACACAAATCTCACTTTCTGCCGGATTTAAAATGCAATTGTTACGGAGTAGCACCTACCGTTTGAGTCAACATGATGCCCTCACCCAGAAATCTGATGGCTGTTATCTATAATTTATGAACCCAACCCAGAACCCGGGCAAAGAGAAAATGAACAGGGGCTCTAAGTGTCTACAGTGATGAAATCACTTCTTAGGCTTGTGGAACGATGAGGATATGCTCATTTTCATCTCTCAGTCTCTTCCCAAATTCGTTACCCCAGTGACTGATGCTCCAGTTACAATTTCAGTCCCTCGCTTGCTCTCACGTCACCCGATAAATGCCACCGCCTTTCGCTGTGCTATGTACTTAACTTCCAATTCCAAGGTAAATAGGGATGCACAGGCCATTGCACAGAAGTGCCTAAATCATTTGATTTAGTCCTGAGGGGGAAAAAAATTTTTTTTCAGAGATGGAGACATACACATGAAGGCCAGGGTCTCCAGAAATTACAGGTGTTGGGAGAAGCCACCAGAACGGGCCCGCTCTCTCTCTCTCTCTAACCAAGAGCGGTTTCCACTGGGACCCCTCTGTGTCCCAGAGTGACTTCACCATCCAAAAAAGACATGCTTCTAAGTGTGTCAGAAGGATGCTCTCATTTGTTTCAATTCTGAGCTGGTACCCATCAGCCTCTTTCAATCTCCATTAGCAGGTCGGAAATTTATTTAGAAAGCCGACAGGTACTATTTGGGGGATTAATGACCACTGATTTATGAATATTGAGCAGCATTTCAATAATCATAGGCAGACTACTCGCTGGTGGCCACAGCCAGCCCTCCTAACCATTACAGTCTACAGCAATCACTCAAAGCCAGTTAAATGATGCTGATTTATGACCTTAACCTTCGGGGTCCACTCCATTTGCTCTCTCGGTGTGTAAATTCTAAAAATGCAATTCCCTCCACCTCCAGAGAGCCAATTTAAGTCAACATTATGCATGAACCGAGAATGCGGGAATTCTCGGATCTCTTATTCCACTCATTAAATTTGCACCGAACATCTTGCAATTAAAATTTCATATAGATTTCTCCTTATGATTGACAATTGGCCTTGATGAAATGAGTTCAAATTTGGTCTCTCAGAAGACTCAGAGGGAGAGAGATGGGTCTGGACATTGTTTCGAGAGAAGCGATGACGGGGACCTCGGACTTTGATTAGCATTTTGAACAGACTCAACAGTAAAGGACTGCCTTCACCACACAGCAAAGCCGGGCCTAGGATGAGAAGCAAACCAAATCTGCTTGGAAAACACTGCTCATTTCATTTGGCAATGATGAAATAAGAGACTCACGGGCTCTTAGGGCTCATAGGTCAAAGCTTCCATGTTCCAAACACAGAACCTGGTCTCCAGAGGCGGAAAGATTCCCCAGCAAGACAGAGACCTGTGTGCTCCTCGTCTATGGGCCTCCCTTGCCGTGGGACCAGGGGACCAAATTCTGGCCAAGGGAAAATTAAAGAAAGTGGTGACTGCCCCCTCCAGGCTGGCCCATAAAATCCATCCACCCTACTAAGGGGTGTGAGTGAGGAAGAAGCGTATTGAGTTAAGCCACCGAAGTTGAGGAACTGCTTTGGCAGTAACTACTTTAACACATCCAAGGGGACTGTGGGGATCCTTAAGCCTAACCCTGATGAAGACCCCCAAGGACACACAGTCTGTGAAGGAATAAAGATCAGGGGTCCAGGCCTCCAGGTGGAAGGTTCGGCCTCTTTCCACTCCATTCAAAGTGCCTTGAGGTTTCATTTGAGAATTCAAATTTAGAATATACACATCTTAGGAGGTGTTAGGATGGGGCCAGAGCTAGGATTTGGTAAAGTGCCTCCTCTCCTCCCCACCATGCCCCTTTTTTTGTTGTTGGGGAATGTGTGCCCGATTTCCTGCAGGCAAGGACGTTTCCACAGTAGGAGGAGGACATTCATATCCAGTGCCCACTGGCACTGTACAAGGGCGTTAGAGAGACTGGCATTATTGTTCCCATTTTACAGAAGAGGAGGCTGAGGCTGATAGTCAGCTCACCCCAGACTCACAGCTGGTCAGTGGGAGAGCTGAGCATGACCCGGCTTTGTCCAACACTGTCTTCTAATAAATAGGCAATTAAGTGATCATTGCTAACTGTGTCATTCGTGACCCTGTGACAGAAGAAATGCACAGTGGCACCCCTGAGGCTGTCCACAAGAGCTCCGTATGGATCCTTCCCTGGGGTGAGTGAACTGGAAGGGAGCACACCACCCCTGTGAGCAGCTTTGGGCGGAGGTAGGCGTAAGCTATCTGGACCTCTAAGGTGATTATTAAACAACCTTTGTCGAAGTGCAATAATCTTTCCTATATGAAGTTCTCTGGGGACTCTGAGGGGCAGAGAGGGTGTGTGTGTGTGTGTGTGTGTGTGTGTGTGTGTGTGTGCGCACGCACGCATGTGCCTGTGCACATGAGGGTGTATAAGCGGTAAAAAGACAGAGAGAGAACTCTGGCCTGATCATTAGAGATGGAAGGCACCTTGGGACCAATTCTTAAAATCGCAACATGCCTCCTTCAGCTGGGGTGCACACATGGAGCTCTGAAGCCCCAATATCGGAGAGTCTTGGAAGCAACTACAAGTGGTCTCCCCAGTGTGGGGTTCCCTCCACCAATCCCCACAGCATCTCTTATGCTTGTTCCTGCCCTGCCCAGGTCTAGCCCATCACACCATGTCCATCCGCACATGCAGATCAGGAAGGGAGACCAATTCGAAGTGTGTTTCCAATGGGCAGGATTTATTTCTGCTTTGTAGATGCTCAACCAATATCTGTTGGCTGAAAAGCTCCCATTCCAGAAGGGAAATCCAGCATGCAGACATGATTTGACTAGCACCATCCCCCACCCCGTGGAAGAAGCAGCAACCATGCACACGGGTGGACCAGACAGACCCTAGCACCCCTGCGTTTCAGAGCAGAATTATTCACAAGAACTGTCACATGCCATCAGCAGACAAGAAGATCGATGAAATGGCTCTATCCGTACAATGGACTATTACTGAGCCATTACAAGGAAGGACATTCTGACACTTGCTGCAATACGGATGACCCTTGAAGACATCAGGTGTGGTGAAAGAGGCCAGACACAAGAGGACAATTAATGTATGATTCCTCTCACGTGAACTACCTACAAGAGGCAGAGGCGGAGACATAGAAAGTAGATTCGACCTGACTGAGGGCTCAGGGAAGGAAGGAATGGAGAGTTACGGCTTTAACCGTGCAGAGTTTCTCTTTCTTTGTATCTACATGGTGGTGATGTTCACGCAATATGGGTTGTAGTTAATGCCACTGAATCAGATGCTTGCAAGGCCTTAAGATGGCAAATTTTATATTTTGCATGTTTTGCCACAATAAAAAGAAAAAACTCCAAAAGAGATTCAGGGATTGATGAATGCATTGGCAATTATAGACTCTGAGAATAAAAAAATTTAAAAAGTAGACCACAGTGAAAAAGAGTCAACTCAAGAGTGCCAGGGAGGGCTTCTAGGAGGCAGTGATAACCGAATGTGCTGTCAAAGGCAGGGGTGTATGCAAACAAGAGAGAGAAGGTCATTCCAGGAGCAGGAATAACATGAGAAGAGTTTTGCTTCCTCCAATTCTTGGTAATGAGATAGAAGCAACCTTTTGAATCCTAAGCAGCCCTTTATTACACCTGCCCCAAGGGCTCCCAAGCTCCAGGAGGTGGACCACCCACATCCCCCGGGGGACCCCATCTTCATTCCTGATTCCACTCTGAATCTGCAAGACTCCCTTCCTTCTCCCTCCACTTCCTCCTCCTCCTCCATGAAGCCCCCCACTCCTGGACCAATTCCCCTTGCTGAACCCTGTTGTACTCCCAAGCTGTTCCACACATTAATCACACACTGCGCTGTATTACTTCCTAATTCCGGGTCCCCAAAGTCATTCTGTAGTTTACTAATCCCCTGAAATGCTCCATGAACAAGAGTTTCCATGGTCAGATGATGTAGAGAAATGTTGCAAACGCTCTCTCCCTCCTACCCAGCACAAGGCACACGAGCTTTTCAAAGACGGAGAAACCCAGCAACATTGAAGTTTGTTTGGTCCGGTCTGCTCTGCGGAGTCATTTGTCCACACCATTCTCTCGTTTCTGAACGCCAGTTAATACCTCGCTGTACTTGTGCTCCTCAGGACCTCATTAGGGAAATTCTGCTCCGAGAGATTCACAGACCAAACCTTGTCCTTCCCAAGAAGAATGTAGGCTCGTGGAGGGTAGGATCTACATTTGCAATTTCTGTCCTCCCACCCCCTCCCAGGGCCCAGCTCGGCACCTGCTGGTGCATCCTGAAGGATCCGGTTGCCTTGACGACCAGGGCTGAGTTGCTATTTCCGGACTTCCTCCCCATCTTGGGAGCCCCAGGAAAGCAGCAAATGCCATAAGGCATTAGTCTGAGCGTACAGCATTTTCAGCAAAGTGCCGCTAATAATGTTCAGCGCATCTCATCAGCCGGGGCTCCCCAAGACAGGCAGGACAAGGCGTCCCAGTGACATATCATCCTAGCCGCCAGCTCAAGAGCCCACTGCTCATGATAGCACTCGGCTCTTTTATTTTCCCAGCTAATTTGGAAGGTGGGAGGTGGTGCTGCATTGTTTATGCCTCCTGGAGATCATACGACCCCCTCCGGTGATCTCCCCCACTTCCTGGAGGTCATACCACCCCCTCCGGTGATCTCCCCCACCTCCGATCTCTGCTGTACCCTCTGTTTTGTCTGAGCCAAGAGCTCCCCTGTGCTCATGCATGTAGGGGCCCAACGGTGTTCTTTGTGCCTCTAATTAGGAGCAGAGCGCAACTGCCACCTGGTTCCAGGGAGGGACGCACACAGGAGGCTGCCTCTCTGTCTTCAGCTAAGTGCCCGGGGCTGCTCCTAAGTTCTGGACCCTCTGCTGTTTCCCTCCATCCTGCAGTGAGCCCAGGGCTCTGCCTGGTATGGAGAGCAGCCTGAAGCTCTTTACTGGACCCCAATCTTCCACCAAAGCTCAAAGAAACAGACTTGTCCTGAGTGAAGGACTTATCCATGGCCAGGCAGCCGGAAACAGGCAGAGTGGCCAGCTGCACTGAAACAAATAACCAGTGCTTGCCACGGACTTTAGCATGGCTTGTGTTTCTTTCCCCTGTGACCCTCATGGTATCCGCACACCCCTGCTGCCACTTACCTGCGGCTTCATGACAAATTGTCCCAAGACTTAGTGGCTTCAATCATCATACTTCACTTGGCTCAAAAATCACCAATTTGGGCAGGGCTCGGAGGGGCGGTTCATCCCTGCTCCCCGTAGCCCAGACCGGGGCAGCTCACTGGGACCAGAGGCCCCAAGTCCAAGAGGGCGCACTCACAAGCTGGCGTGGTGCTGGTGGGTGGGACCCCTGAGGCATGCTCCCCGTACCTTCAGCACCGGGCTGGGGTCCTTGCACAAATGCTCAAGTTACCCATAAAGGCCGTGACGAAGCCTGGTGACCTGTTACGCCACCCGCTGCCTGACACCTCCCGCCACAGAGACTCACCGAGAGCCTTGAACCGTCCCCGTCATCTCGCCACTGCCCAATCACACCTGTCCTCCCTCGACCACACTTCTATTGCTCTTGGCTGTGTGTGAGGTCTTTCGTCTCTTCTGCAGAGGGTGGCTAATGTTCCCAGCCTCCAGCCAATCAATATGACCACCCATCCTACTGTCAGGGATGCTTCAAGGGGTGGAAAATGGCAGGGAGGGAAGGGTGGGGGGAGCCCATCACAACTGTGGAAGCATTTCTGAACAGAGCAGCACAAAACCTACAGCCCCTACCTCATTGGATGACCCATCACAGATTCCCTAGACACTTCATTCCATCCTGGTTCTTCCTCTCTTAGGTTTTTACCCTTTCCTTATTTATGATCATCATATTTACAAGAACCCTTCTGTCTCTTACATTTTAGGTCCCACCCCCTGCCCAATGGCGCGCCCTCCTGCACTATCCCCCTTCTGAGCCAAAACTTTTGGAGGGACTGTCTACACTCAGTGCTTCGGGTTCTCAGCCTTCTTGTTCCTCCTCAGACCACCCAGGTTGACCTCCCTCCACATCACTGAAACACCTGTCAAGTCACAATGGCTGCTCGCCGCTAAACTGGAGGGATGGTCCTCCATCCACCTGGTCTTTCTAGAATTGCCAGGCAGTGATGAGCCTCCCCTGGCTCTAAAACCCTCCTCCTTTGGCTGCTAGGACACGACACCCCACATAGCTTCCACCTCTCTTCCTTCATCCCTCTTTCTTTGCCCCTGAGTGCCCTGTTCACAGTGCCCACTGCCCAGCCTCCTTCTCTTCTCGCGCTTGCAGCCTCCCTTACCCAAACCCTGAGTGCTAACAGTTGTCATCCACAACTCCCACTCTGAGAGCCCCTTGAAGTTCCAAACCTAGATACCCATCCCACCAGGGACACTTAGAGTTAACATGTTTCCAGCTGAAGTCATCCTCTATCCCCAAACACCTGTCTCTAGGGCTGCCCAGCCAAACCGGTGCCCCACACCCAACCGCTCACACCCACATCCCTCCAGACACCACATCCAACCAACGCGACTTCCTTTCTCAGGAATCTGACCTCCAGACTCTGTCTTCATGGTCATAGCCTTTGTTCTAAGCATTGTTGTCTTTGGGACCAGATTTCTGTAAGAACCCCACGATGTTCTCTATCCATCATTGCCAGAGATCTCTTCTAATTTTTTTTTTTTTTTTGGAGTATAGTTGACATACAATGTCCTATTAGTTCCACGGACACAACCTGGCGATTCAACAACCCTATAATAGAGTCTGCTGTGCTCCAGTGTGATCACCCTGCACCAGCTTCAATCCATCACTGGCTCCAGGATGGGCTGTGGACAAAATGTCAATGACCTCCAAGACCCAGACCCTGAGTTGGTCTGCAGCCTCACCTTTGTCCCCTAAGCTCACCCCACCTCCACCACTTGGCCTCCAGCCCCCAACAGCCTCATTGTTTGTTGCATGTGTCCACCTTCTTCACTCCTGCTATGGCTTTTACCAGAAAGGCCCTCTCTGTCACCTTGTTCCCACGCATTTTCTCAGACTTGCGTCAAAGATGGTTGCTCCCATGGGAAGCCTGCCCTGGCCAGCGCCCAGGCTGTCTGCATGTCCCCTACCCTGGCTGGTCCTGCTGAGTTGCCCCCTGTTTGGGGATGCAGCCCTCCCAGGAGGCAGATCCCTGAGGGCAGAGACAGCCCCGTGCCCAGCAGCACGCTCGAGGACATTCTGTGAGGGTCGGGAAAAAGCGTGGGGGAAGAAGCACACGGCACAGGGAATCATAGACAAGCCCTGTACTGCAGCAGGGCGCTTGCCATAAAGTCCCGGCTGTAGGCAGACGTTGCTAGTGTCTCTTCCAATTCCAACAACGTAGCGTTGGCTCTCCTGTGCTTTCCTTTGTCTGTCATTTTTCCCGGACGCCCCTGTGGCAAGGAAGGGATGGAGGGGAGGATGTAGCAGAAACTGTTGAACATCCCTTCCCCCTAGGGACATCAGCTGCAGAATGCTCCTGTCACTCTCCGTTTGGGTCTGTTTGCTCTAGTTCAGCAGATCTGGGGGGGCAGTGGCCCTGAAGGACAGCCAGGAGCAGATCACTAATCCTCCTTCCTGGGAGAAGAACATTTCTCTCTTTCAATTAATCTCTCTTTCTCCCTCCTGTCCAGTCTGTCACTGGCCCTGTCGGAGGCAGGATGCCTGTATGTATTATAGGAATCCTCAAACAGGTGCAGAGGCAGGAGCCATCCACCTGTGAGTCACCTGTCTTCACAGGATACCCGAGAAGCAGGGATCCGTAGACCCATGTGCAAGTGAGCTGGATTTCTGGGAGGCTGAGTCTTTGTTCACGTCATGGGGTTAATGGGTGAACAGGGCAGAAACCCAAGTGAGTTTGTTTCTAGAACCCCACACGCTTCTGTTGACCCCCTAAGTTATCCTGCCTGTCTCCAAATTAACTCAGCCTCCTTCAGCCTGAGTTCAATGAAGTCATTTTAATCTTGATGCCAAATGACTATCACTCTTCATTTCCATTGGGTTACTTGGGGTCCCACACCTAACTCTCTAACAGTCTCTAAAATAATCCTGAGGGCTCCCAGGGGAATGGGGTTCTAGAAGATTACTACCAATAAATATCCAAATAGATTGGATGCTGCCACACCCAAATGTTTAAATGTGACGCAGTAACACTATTGTCCAGGGCGGACTCTGGGCAGCCTTCCAAATCAGGGACGAGGGAGGAGGGGGCTATTGAAGGAAATCAGACAGGCATCTGAGTTCCAACTCTCATGTTCCCTGGTACAAATCACAGCTCACAAGGTTTTAGTTTCCTTCCCTGAGCAATAGTTGGCTGGAGACACAGTAACAACCCCTCACTGTGGTGCAAATGATTGCAAAAGATTAAACTGTCTTTTATTAAACTGTGGTTGTGAGAGATTAAACTGTCCTTTGAACATGGTTTCTAGCAAAGAACAGGAAAGCAGGAGGAAGGGCAGGCGTTTTTTTCCCAATATGTAAAGTAATCAGCCTACGTGTGACAATGAGCTGGATATAAAGGCATCACCAAAATACCCTGCATTGACTGCCTTTGCCTCTAGACCTTCCTCGTCTTCAGGGAGGCCGCCCAGATCCCAGAGCACGTGGGTCCCAGCGCCCCCCCCCCACCTGCGTTTTCTAGTACAACCCACAACCACCACGTGCGTGATGGTTCTTCCTTTTCTTTGCAACCTCCTACCACTCCACCTTCCTTGCTCTTCCATGCCACTCCCCGCATGCCAGCAGTGCCCCCATTCTCCAAGTATCTCATTCACCCAAGGAACAGAAAACTGATGACTCTCACAAGGCCCCTAATACAAACTGTATCAGAGTCTCATGGGATGGACTCCAGATCTGGCCTTTACAATTTCCTTATGGTCTCTTGAGCCTCCCCCACCCAAAGTTTGGAGGTCACTTCTTTAAACCCTGTCCATCATTCCAAAAATCAGACTGAAAAGTCTCCTCCTTCAGGAAGCCCTCCCTGATTGCTACAGTGGACCCCTTTTCTACATCAGAGAATAGGTAGCCTTAGTAGGAACTCTATGTCATGATTGATTATTGACATCTGTCATTAAAGGAAGAATAGGTGACTAACGTCTCTCAGTCCACCCCTCTGTTATTCCTGGATTAAGTGATTGCTATGGCCCCTTGAAGCCTGGTCTAAAATTCGTGTGTGTGTGTGTGTGTGTGTGTGTGTGTGTGTGTGTGTGTGTGTGTAATTCGATTTCATAATTTCCGATTGAGCTCCATTTAATAAAAGAATCCTGCTCCTTGGTAAGTTGTTCCCATTCATTCTAGTGTCCCCCTTTATCTGTGATGCCGTCTTCTCTTTCTCTCCCTTCCCAGTGCCAGCCGAGGCTGGACACCCACGAGGCTTGGGATGGGAGGGTTCTGTTCTCTGGGATAGGCCATCACACAGCCTCTTTCATCTGGGGTTCAAATGTCAGCAGGTGGCTGAGGGGCGAGTTGGTGTCCCTGTGATAGCTTAGATGCGGACAACCACTTGAGCTTGGGTGAGCTCACCACCAGTAAGCCAACTGGCAGGACTGCCTCTGCCCCCCCCCCGCCTCCCATCCTCCTCCCCCTTCCCCCTGCCCCAGTGCACCAGGTCCCTCTAACAGCCGGCGGCCGGACAGACGGGTCCCCATTCCAGCCTCTGGTACAATGAGTAATGCTCCAAGCATCCTAACCACATGGGAAAGCATCATGAGGGCCAGAAGATTATACAACATATTCCCTCAGGAAGGGATTGCTTCTTTCCACGGAGTCGCAGTTCCCCCAAAGGCTCTGTCTGGGTGGCCCCCACTCAGCTCCCTCCGTGGCTGGAGGCTGGAGGGGCAGTGAGTCTGGTTCTGCTGAGCCGGCAATTCTCAGCAACACCGGGTCCCGCAGAGGGCTCCACGGCCACATGTCCCTAGACTCAGAATCTGAGATACTAACAAAGCACCTTTTGTTCTCATCTGTGGTCTTAATTGGCAATCTCTAGAACTAGGAATCATCCCCCCTGGCAAAACTTATTGATTGGGGGGGTGAGTGTGATGATAGGGAGGAGACTGGTGGTGGTGGCCGAAGCCAACATGACGGCAGCCTGGGCCCAGATATCTGGGAGTCTCTAACATGAGCTAGGGTCTGCAGCAGAGGACTGTGGGAGCATCATCCTCCTTGAGTTAGATGCCTTGGACTTGCTTCTCAGTGATGAATGATGCAGTGGAGGTGTGGGGGTTGAAAGGCAGCCTTAAACCTGACCTTCTGGTTGCACTCTCCCCACTGGTCTTCTGGGCTCTGGGCTCAGTCTTGTCCCCCCAAGATCCCTAAGTGGAAGCCCAAACCCTCAGAACCTCAGGGTGGCTAATTCGTGGAGGTAAGGCCATTAAAGAGGTGGTTGAGTGAGGTCAGTAAGGCGAGCCCTAACCCAGCAGGACCAGTGTCGTTCAGAGAAAGGGAATTTGGACATACAAAGGGACACTGGGGATGCATGTGCGGGAGGGAAGGCCACGTGAGGCCATAGAGGAAGGCTGCCATCCACCAGCCAGGGAGCTCTCAGGATACTCCAGCCCTGTGCACATCTTGATCTTGGACTTCTAGCCTCCAGGACTGTGAGAAATAGAGGTCTGTCGCTTAAGCCTTCGTCCGTGGCCCTTTGTGATGGCGGTCTGAGACAATTAAGACATTCAGGTATGGGTGGTGTTTCCAGCTACTTGAACCTGTGAGCAGGAAGACCCTAATCCAGCCTCCGGGAAAGTTGGGAAGGGCCAAGAGAGTGGAAAAGAGACACAAGGAAGGTTAAGGTAGCTGGTCCAGGAGTCACCTTGCCACATGGCGATGGGGTTGGGAAGGCAAAGGCTCTTCTGGGGAGCCACTTTCCTGCCCCATCCCCCCCATCCAGGACTGGCGCCGGGTTCAGTGGCCAGTGCAACCAAGAGTGTGTCCATTAGAAAAACTAAATTCTCTCCAGCTAACATATCACCACCTTGGAGCGACAAAGGCAGAGAGAAAACTAACCTGTCTCTTAATAGTCCTGAAAAAGTCCTTAAGAGAAAACACAGACACAACTCCTCTAAAGTATATATTATATCATGTTATGTTTGGTAATATTATCTTTGGTATGGTATGATATGGTATGATATGGGATGGGATGGGATGGGATGCGATGGGATGAGATAGGATAGGATAGTACAGTATGGGATAAGATGGGATGGCATGTGCTGATATGGGACGTGTTGATATGGAATGGGATGAGATAGTATAGTATGGTATTATATTATATGGGATGGGATGGGTTGGGATGGGATGGGATGGGATAAGATGGGATGGGTTGGGATGAGATGGGTTGGGATGGGATGATATGGGATAGGATGGTATGGTATAGTATAGTATAGTAGAGTATAGTATAGTACAGTATAGTGTATGTCATAAGAATCCCATGTCCCCACTTCACTGAACATCTCTCCATTCCCTCATTTGTCCAGAGAGGTTAGCCCTAGTCAAGATAAATGAATAAAAATCCAAACATTTTCTTTATTCTCACAATGTTCCTGTTATAATCAGGTCAAAAACTACTAAATACCTATGAATACACTTTTGAAGAAAGTTACAAGGTACACGTGAGGGAAACAGTGCATGCTTATTAAAATACATAAAACAAATTCTGAACAAATGGGAAAATATATACTCAATGTTCCCAAAATTTAATATATTATTTTAATGCAATTCTGTGTAGAATTCTGACAAGGGATTTTTGTTTCTGTGTGTCTTTGTGGTTTGGAAACTGTATAAATGTCTTAAAGAATAATCAGTCAATTTAGTTTTGATCAAGGCATCGATAAATCAGTGGAACAGGGTAGAAAACCCTGAATCAGATGACTTTCTATTATAAATTCATTTATGACAAGGAGAGCAGTTTAATTCAGAGGAAAGTGAAAGGATTATTTATAAAATGTGCTGGCAAACTCATTATCAGTCTGGGAAAAAAGTGAAAACAATTCATACTATCTCTTGTACCCAAACAAAAACAAATGGGAATAAAAGGTACCACAAAAGGAACACAGTCAATGAAACAGTAATAGTGATGTGTGATATGTAGGGTCAAAAGACCAGTAATCAAAAAAAAGAAAAAGTAATCCATCTGAGAAAGGTATTGTACAGATGCTAGATAAAGGCCAATAGCCACACTATATAAAGAGCTCTCGAATGTAAATGAAAAGTATCACCAGATAAAAATGGAGTTGACCATATATTCACAGATAATTCACATGAGAGCACACTCACATGGCTGAAAAATGTGTGAAAAAATGTACACATTCTCTGCTAGTCAGAGAGACACAAATTAAAGCCGCCATGAGATACCACTTCACACTCATCGGAGTGGAAAATGCTAGAAAGAGTGATAACATCTCAGGGAAGGAGTCTCCTCCAATGTGAGCTTGTTTCTGCCATTGGGGAAAGCCCTATGGGAGTATTTATCACCAAATTAAAAATCAGATTTCTCATGGCTAAGATTCCCCACTCTGAGAAGCCTTCACACAGAAATAAAAGCAACAAAGAGTTGCCTGCAGCTTTTTTCATTGGGCAAAGCCCTGCAAACAGAACGAAGGGTCACAAATAGAAGTGTAGCTGTAGAAATGATGGTCCACCCACACCATGCGCTAGAATGCAGCCATTAAGAAGGAGATAATCAGAGTCATAGGACATGATTCAGACAGGGTCCCCCCAGCTCTTTTCCGAGGTCACCCACCCCATGAAAACCGCTGTTTGTGTTCTTGGAGAGAACTGACCTGGGAGGGCCACTGACCATTGTAAGAGCTAAGATATTGTTCACCTCCCAAGAACCGACTTCATACCCTAGAGGTCAGTACTGTTCCCATTTTTTTTAAAAAAATGCAAGTTTAGCAGGATTTATACAAGGTCTTGTGAAGTAAAAGATGATGTAGATAAAAACAAACATGTAACAGAAGACACCCGGGTTAGTGGCATGGGGGCGTGGGAGGGGAACAGTGCTAGAGGCAGAAGGGAAGTGAGGAAAGAAGACTTTTAAGAAGGCAGAAAAATAAGATAATCAAGAACAGGCAAGGCAAAAAGAGTTTTTTAAGCATATAAATGATTGCATTTGTGTATTGTGCAAAATTATGTTCCTATGTGAATATAGAAATAAAGACCTGTAAATGAAAAATAATCATTATTTTAAAACCTGTAGGGCAGGGGGAGCTCCTGGTGGCTCAATTGGTTAAGCAGCCAACTCTTGATTTCATCTCAGGTCCTGGTCTCGGGTCGTGAGATCCTGCCCCATGTTGGGCTCCAAGCTGGGTGTGGAGCCTACCTAAGATTCTCTCTCTCCTGGGGCGCCTGGGTGGCTAACTTGGTTAAGCATCTGCCTTCGGCTCAGGTCTTGGGATCGAGCCCTGGGACGGGTTCCCTCTTCAGCAAGGAGTCTGCTTGTCCTTCTCCTTCTAGCCCTCTCCCCACTTATGCTCTCTCTTAAATAAATAAATAAAATCTCTTAAAAAAATAAAAAGATTCTCTCTCTCGCTTTCCCTCTCCCCTCCCTAGGGGTTTCACTTAGCAGCATGAAGACTGCTCTGGAGAAATGTAACATGTTACTGGCCTGAAGTGGGCTACAATCCAGCTATATCTATGTCTCTCTGTTCCCCCAAATAGGCTGATCCTTTCAGGACCTCATACCTCTGTGTGTGTCCTGTTTCCTCTGCCATGGGTGATCCTATGGGTTGAACTGTGTCCCCTAAGAATTCATATGTTGAAATCCTAACCCCCAGTAATTCAGAAAGTGACTGTGTTTGGGAATAAGGTCTTTACAGGGGCAATCAAGTTAAAATGAGGTAGGAAGAGTAGACAGTAATCCCATATGACTGGTGTCCTTACAAAATGGGGAGCTTAAACACAGAGACAGACACAGATTGAGGGAAGACAAAGCAGAGAGACAGGGAGAACGCCATGTGGAGTTGAGCATTATACTTTGAAGCTACTAGAAGCTGCTAGAAGCTAGGAGAGAAGCCTGGGGCTAATCCTTCTCTAGGGCCTTCAGATGGTATATGACACCGCGAAACACTTGATCTCCAACTTCTAGCCTCCAAAACGATGAAAAATCAAATTTCTGTGATTTCAGCCAGTTTGTGTGACTTAATCCCGGCAGCCCTAGGAAATGAATACATTTTCCCTCTTATCTGGCTCATGAACTCCTAAACATTCTACAAGATCTATGTAAAATTTTACATCCTCTGCAGAGGTTTCCCAAATAAATCACTCCTTTCCCCATCTGTGTCCCAATAGTATTTTGTATATACCCATCTTACAGTACTTACAAATCTGATTTAAATTATTTAACAATTGGACTTACATTTAAAAGGTAATTCTCTGACCTTGACCTGCCCCCTCCAAAGACACAGGCCACCAGTCTTTGGATCTACCTTCATGTCCCCTATAGCCTAGGGCAGTGGAAGCAACAAATCTCTCTTATCATACATCCTTCCCTTGAGAAGATCTGTAACTAAAAGGCTTAAATAAAGAACCCTGAAGACACAGTTTTCAGGAGATCCCCACACCACTCTTCATGTCTGGTCTCCTCATATCGCCGACTCTGTCACCACCAAAGCAAGTGGCTCACAAATATTTACCACACCATGGGGAAAATCTCAAATACGGCTTCCCCCTCTATCACCTCCAAAGAGAAAGAGACACAAGTGAATGCGAGGGGCTCCTGGACCCATAATTCTTCTCTCTTGGCAAGGCTCTTCATTTCTAACAAATTGACTTAATAATGAAAATGTCTTTAATGGGGGCAATATGGCCAAAAGTAATTAACTCCCTAATTGAAATCTAGAACTTTAAAAGTAATTAATGGGAGCGCAAAATTGTCCTTCACAGTGAGAGTGCAGGGGGAACCAGCCTGCAGAGGGGCTCCGCGCAGGTGTCGTCTCAGCAAATCACGTCCGGGAGCAGCCCGCGCACCCGTCCACACGATGAGTGTTCCCTTTAATCATTGAGGGGACGCCATCAACCAGGGCTGGCAGGTGCCACTTCGCTCTGTAAGAAGGCACGTTTTTTTTTTTTAACGAGCAAAGATGCTCATCACCATTTCGCACTCGTGCGCTTGGAGGAAGGGGGTGGGGCCAGGCTTTCGGAGGAGTCCATGTGCGTGGAGCCCCCACAGAATCTAGGGATCCTGGCATCCTTCCACCAGCTCGGAGCCTCTGGAATTCACTTGACCCTGGCTGCGGGGTTTTCTCAGGCTTCCTGCGGGCTGCCTCCCCTCAGGCTTGCTGCAGCCTCCCCTCCCTGCCTGAAAGGAAGCGGCTGCTCAGTAGGGGATCAGTGATAACATATTGCACAACAGCAGATGGCATCTATATTTAGAGGCCCTTCAGAGGAAGGATTAATGCCATTTAGAACACACCACAGGCCAAGAAAACGAGAATTGAGTGTTCCAAATGAATCCTTAAAAAACCTTCATTTGTCCCGTTACCCGCTGAGTTGTAACCTCCTCCTCCAAATTCCTATGATCCATGTGTTGAAATCTTCACCCTCAGGACCTCAGAAGGCAACTGTATTTGGATATAGGGTCTTCAGAGAGGTGATTAAGTTAAAATGAGGTCATTGGGGTGGACCCTAATCCAAAGGACAGGTGCCCTTATAGGAGGAGGAAATTAGGTCTCAGACACACACAGAGGACACAGGGAGAAGACGGCTGTCTGCATAAAAAGAGAGAGAGAGAGAGAGAGATTTCAGAAGAGATCAACCTGCCCACACCTCGATCTGGGACATCCAGGCTCCAGAACCAGCAGAAAACAAATTTCTGTTGTTTAAACCGCCCGGTCGGTGTTGGTTCATTTTGGCAGTGGAAATTGACTAATGTCAAAGGACACAGCACCATCCCCTTAGCTTGGTAAGCTGGCTCCACCCACCCTCTTGGGCCCCTTCTGCCCTCTCCTAGGCCTCCCTTCCTCCAGGCATGTGACCCTTCGCCCTGTTACCCCAAACACACCATAACCTTTCAAGCCACAGGGCCTTAGCACATGACCTTCTCTCTACAAAGAATCACTCGCTTCACCTTCCTCTTGAAAAATCCAGCTCACTTTCCAGACTCAATTACAATGCTCCCTCCCCAGAGAGGACCACCCCAAATCTCCCACTCTCATTCACTCTTCTGAGAATCAAATCAGCAGCTTCCCCTCTGCATTCTTTTTACTCTGTCTTCATGCCCACAGGCTGGCCCAAGCTCCCTGGGGAGCCAGACCTGTCTTTCTCAACTTTGAACTCTCACTCACAATCATCTCCAGGACAAGGGAACTCAGCAGTTAAAGCCATTTTGTTTGAAGGAGTCCTGGTATGAGGAAGAGGATCCTGCCTTTGCCCCCTGAAACAGCCCTATGGATATAGCAAACCCCAAGAGGATGGAGGCCACATACTAGCAGAATTAGGCACTAACTTGCTACAACTTGCCCTGTGACACTGACCTCTCTCGCCATCTGAAACTGGACTAGCTCATCCCTTACTCTGAAAACAATCTAAGTGTCTGTGACTCTAGAGCTTTGGACAAAATAAAAGAAAAAGGACCTTTTGCCCTTCCACTCCCACATTTATTCATGCATTAATGTATGACGCATGTATCGGGCAAGGATAAACTGCCAGGAGAGTTGGAAGTTTTCTGGGAAAGCAACATTTGAACAGGATCTTGCAGAAGGAGACTTAGAAGTAGGGAAACACACACACACACACACACACACACACACACACACACACACACATTTCCATAGAAATTAAATTTCCCAACTTCAAAGAATCCTTCCAACTCTTAACAGTCTTATGCTTTTCCATTCCAGGCACAGAACAGTGCGTCCTTTAAGCATGAGTTGGTGGGAGGAAAAGGGAATAAGACGGTTCTAGGGGTGGGAACACAGCAGACAAAGGTCAGAGGTGGGAAAGCAAAGCACACAACAGGGAGCATGAGAATCCCGTTTTAACAGAAAGAGGTACAAGCGGACAGTGGAGAAGAGGACACAATTTGGTTGTGGACACACTTTGGAAGAGCTTGGAAGTTAACCTTCAGGGCAGTCCAGGAAGGTCTCTGATCCACAGAGAGGGCTAAAGCAGATTTGTGTGTTGGGAAAGAAACTGCTGGAAGATACTTGGAAGTGAGGTGGAGGGCCGATTCTGGAAGCAACAAGGTTTGCAGGCCAGGGAAATGGCTCAAGAGACACAAGAAGGGTCCTGCAGCAGATCCCGGGCTGGGCTGCAGGGGGTGGCCTGGGTTCACCACCATGGTCCCCCTCCCTGTCTGTGTCTGGGGATACGATCGTGGCAGGCCGGCCCCAGCAGGACTGCTGATCATTTCATTAGATCCCAAATCCCCAGTAGTAATGAAAGAGCTTTAAATTCAATCATCAGTTGGAATGCATCTCTTCTTATCAGCCGTGATCCATTGCTCCCACTATGCACGCATGCGTGTGCACACACACACATACACACACACAGCTGCGTGCCGAACCTTGGTCTTCTTGTGGGAAGCTGGACTTATGTAACCTATTATTTAGTTTAGAGAAGATCTATGGGATTTAAATTGGAGGCTTCGGACAAATTGCATTTGAAATTGAAAGGGGCTGAAGTAGCCAGACGTATCATCAATTTAGGAAGATAACCAGAGTCTTCGGTGGCTACCGTGGCCTGTTTTATTCCACTGTTACTTAAAAGACCACAAGCCCAGGAACTCTAAATGTCTCAATCTGGGCCTTTGACAAGAAGCCGAAGGATTCATCTATAAGACTTCTTTGTTTTTCATTAAGACCCAGGCCTTTTCTTTCCCAGTGAATGAAGACAAGGCATCAGAAGAGCAAACTGAGCCTCCTTCCTTTCCTCACCTCCCCATGGAATTCATCTGGAAAACAGGCTAGTTTAGTGAATTTAGATGGAAGGAGAGCATAGGGCCAGGAGTTCTCAGAACAGCGAGTTTGCGAGAGTTCTAGGAGGCAGCCCTGCCCTGCCTGAGAAAAGGAAAACAGAGTGTCTATGAGTCTAGGAAAGCAAGGAACAGCCTCTTAATGTCCTGTAATGTCAGCAAGAGCATCCCAGAAACTGAAAAATAGCTTGCAATTGTAAATATTACTGTTAGATCTATTATTGAGATAACATTCATCAGGAAGGGATCCCTCTGAATGATGGGGTCCTCGTTTTACCCAGAAGAGGAAAAAAAAATCACCATCCCCATTGAAACATCCAATTCTAACAGGGCATGAATTTTAGATCTTCCCCTGCATTCAATGTCTGAGTCTGAGCTGTCCACTCAGACCACATGGGGTTAGAACCCTGCTTCAAACACTTAGAGACTATGCGGTGCTGGGTTGGGGAAGTAACCTTTCTGAGATCCATATCTCTCATTTGCAATAATGAAGGCACTTACATCCTCACGCAGTTGTTCTGAGATGCATGTTAAAAAAAAACAAGCCACATTTTTGGTAAGTTGTTGACTACAGCCCATGGTATGGGCCCAGTAAGTCATAGAGATTCCACAGTCACTGTTTCCTTTTATTGGATTTGCACAAAAAAGCAACTCGTCATCTCACCCTCATCTCTAAAAAAAGCTAGAGCTGGTCTTGCTCTCAGGTCTGAGTGTTTAAAAATATTTCAAAGGAAAGGCAGACGGGTTGGAGGGGGCGGGAGGCCCGAGGTATCTGGGGAGGGAAGACATCACAGATGGCCCATCAGGAACTTCACAGAGTGTCACATCCAGAGGTATCTGCCAGCTCAACCAGGGAGGAATCTTCTATGAGGACCAGATGCTACTAATTGGCGAGGAATCCTGTGGCTGCCACCCAAAGAAGGGAACAAATTCTTTGCCACCACATGGCTCTTTTTTTTCCCTTCCAAGTGCAGTGTGTTAACTCTTTCAAATAGTCATACCAGCTTCAGTCTCCAAAAGCCCATGTCCACGTGTAGAAGATTCTTAAGCAAGGTATTACCATTGATTTCATTGATTCTGATTCTCTGCTTGACAAGCTACACTCTGACCTACATGATCTTTGGGGGAACCATTGAGGGCACCCTCTGGATGGGAATTCAACTTAGTGTTCCACTGTGGGACGTAGAAGTTCAATGCTTCTACCCTGCACCTGTCCTTGTCCTTTAACCATCCCTCGCCATGTCTCTCTCTCCCTTCCAAATTATTCACCTCTTTCAAAGATAAGGATTGGTCTTTGTGCCTTCTATGGGGGGCTCCCAGAGCCTATCAAAGGGTCTGCTACAGGCAAGAGCTTTGCTCAACAAATATGGATAAATATGGGCCCCCATTACATTTTTAGCTTTCCCACTGCCTCAGTTCCCATACCTCAAATTAACACCATCTGCTCCCATCTCATCAAATTATTTTCCATCTCTTGAATACTTCATACACTCCCACACATCCATGCCTTCCTACACGTTTGTCTTTCTGTCTAGAATTCCCCCCTGTGGGATGGGCCAAGCCCCATAAAAGAAGAATATTACAGAATGGAGGTCATCAAAACTACAGCCGGTGATTCCTGCCCACTTCCTGTGTTTGTCAATGATGTTTTAGTGGAATACATCCACACCCATCTGTTGACATATTATCTGTGGTTGCTTCTGTGCCCCAATGACAAGTTGAGTGGTTACCCTGGAGATCACATGACCTGTCAAGCCTCAGAGGGTCACTTTATGGCCCTTCTGCAAGTTCTGGAAAGTTGCTGACCTTCATTCCAGAGACAAAAGCTCATATCACATAGCCACAGACTCTAGTTTGAATTATGCCTCTGCCCCTAGGTGGATAGCTATGGTTATACCCTCTCTAAAAAGGAGATAATAAATCTATTTGATGAGACGATTCAAACAGCATGGGAAAAAAAGTTCCACATAGGGTATTCAGCAATATTTATTCAATAAATATTTCCCTCTGTCTCCCTCTTTCTTCTTTCTCCTGCATATCAGTGAGCTCAGGCTGCATAACAAAATACCACAGCCTCCATGGCTTAAACAATAGAAACTTATCTTCTCATAGTTCTAGAGGCTGGAAAACCAAAACTCAAGGTGCCTTTATCCTCTACTTGCTGATGGCTACCTTCTCACTGTGGTCTCACATCACCTTTCCTCTGTGTATATATGGAGAGAGCCCTCTGACATCTCTTCCTCTTCTTATAAGGACACCAATCCTATAGGATTAGCCCCACCCTCATGACCTCATTTAATCTTCATTACCTTCTTAAAGCCCTATCTCTGAATAGAGTCTTATTGGGGGTTAGGACTTTACCCTATGAACTGGGGGGTAGGGAGCACACAATTCAATCCATTACAATCTACTCGATTCATTTTCCTTCTCTTCTAAACTTCTTGGAAATCCACCTGGTATAGGTTGTATTATTGGTCCCATTCTTCACCTCTCCTTCTTTATATCTACACCCTTTGCCATGTGCCCTTGCATTTCCCTCAATAAAATGGCAGAGTGTATTTCCTGCCCTCTGACATTGGGCTCAACCATTGCCTTGCATTGGCCAACAGAATGATGTGGAAATGGTAGTGTCCCAGCTCTAAGCTTGGATCTTAAGTGAACTCACAAATTTCTACTTGTCTTCCTGAGTCTTTGTCATCACCATGAAAAGAATATTCCCCAGCCCAGCCTGCGGGTCCCAGTAAAGTGCCACTTCGCTTAACTCCAGCCTGGATCAGCCAGTCTCCAGGACGGGTAACTGAGCCTAGCCAAGATCAGCAGAGCCAGCTAGCCAAGCTTGCTCTGTGTCAACCAACCCCCAGCTGAACCACCAATTTATGACCCACAGATCTCTGATCTTTAACAAGAGACCTTGGGTTGTCTGTTAGCAACAATTTTGTATTATTGGCTAACTGATAGACCACTGTTCATTCTTCAAGATCCAACTACAATACCATTTTGTTTGGGTTCAAACTCTAGCTTCCCCATTTACTTGCTGTGTTCTTTGGGGCAGGAGGATCCTCTCTACTATGAAGATAAAAGCATGACTCCATACCTATTGTGAGATTAAGGTGCAACTATTTAGGTAAGTCGATGCACAGTGACAATAAATAACTCTTGGCTTCCTTTCCCCTTCCTTCCTACTACAAGAAGCTTTCCAAGAAGTGCTGGGATAGAAGCAGGCACTTCTCTCTAAGTGTGTCACCTCCCTCTGTGAGTATTACTTGTCACTTGCTCTGCTCCCCTCACTAGTTTGTGCTGAGGTTCTCAAACAGCAGTAACCATCAGAATCACCTGGAGACAATTTCGAACACACCAGTGAACAAGGTCCACTCAAGTCCTGCTAAATATTTATGTTCAGAAACATATACATAAATTCCCAATCCTTACATATATTCTCCCCTGATTAAGAGGCAATGACCAAGAGACCTGGGGAAGAAGAAACCCTATCTCAGGATCACTGAATCTCTGAGTTCCCCCATCCTGCCTCACACAGAGAAGATGCTCAGTATGTATGTTTTGAGTGAATGAATTTTCTTAAACCCACACCTCTATGGAGAATCAGAGCCCTGAAGTGCTGACATGAAGCCTCGTTTTCCCAGTGTATACGCTGAGGTCCAGTCTTAAGATTAGAAAAGTATCTCCTAATTTCAAACTGAGTGCTTTCCCCAGACAGAATGGGCTGACTTCAGAGAAGACAGGAACCCTCCCATTCCCAGAGTTGTCATTTCTTGAATGCGTTGCCCCTGCCCACCTCAAGGCCCTCAACCCCTCAATGGAAGAGACTTTGGGGATAAACAACACTGCATTTGGGTCCAGGAAAAGGAGGTCATGGGCAGTCTTACCCAAAGACTGCTATGGGCCCCACTAGGGCTGGAGGGCATAAGACAAAGTGGGCCCTCTTTATAACATGCAGGGTGATTTAAATTGGAACCTCCATTCCTCAAAAAAGTGAAAATAGAAATGCCACGTGATCCATTAATTCCACTATTGTATATTTGCCCAAAGAAAATGAAAATGACACTAACACAAAAAGTTAATTGCACCCCCGTGTTTACTGCAGCATTATTTACAATAGCCAAGACATGGAAGCAACCCAAGTGTCCATCAACAGATGAACGGATAAAGAAGACATAGAATATTACATAGCCATCAGAAATGAGATCTTGCCATTTGCAAAAACACGGATGGACCTACAGGGCATAACACTAAGTGACATAAGTCAGACAGACTCAGACAAATACCATAGGATTTTATTTAAACACGGAATCTAAAAGACAAAAAAAAAATGAACAAACAAGCAAAAATAGAATCATACCTGTATATACAGAGGACAACTTGATGGTTTCCAGAGGGGAGGGAGATGGGCAAAAAGGGGTGAAGGAGATACAGGCTTCTAGATAAAGAATGACTAAGTAACAAGGATGAAAGGCACAGCATAGAGAATATAGTCGATGGTATTGTAATCGCGTTGTGTGGTGGCAGATGGTAGCTACACTTACGGTGAGCATAGCACAACATTTACAATTGTTGACTCACTGTGTTGTACACCTGAAATTAATATAACATTGTGTGTTAATTATACACAATTTTTTTTTAAAAATCGAGTAAAAAAATAAATAAGAACCTCCAATCTTGCTTGAACTCACAGGTTCCCTAGCCAAAGGACAGCCTAAAAATCAAGCTTCTGGTTTGCCTCCCCATTTTCAGCCAAGACTTGTCACAAAGGTACCATTGGCAGCCTTCTGGCAGTGGAATGAACTAAGAAGACTGAGAAATCCAACCACTACAAAATACCTAAAAAAAAAACTAAAAAATGCTGGACTAAAAAAGAAAAATGTCTTCTTAAAGACACAGCCTATTAGTTAGACAGTAAAGAAATCCCTCAAAGCCCCCCCACGCCCCCCAAAAAAGAGAATGAAAAGAAATGAAATGGGAGCAGAAAGCCAGGAATGCAGTAGAATGCTGACTCTAGCAGCTTCCCTGGGGTAGCTTTGAATTCCCACCTCTCTACTCCCAAGGATTTTGCACTTCCGCTCCATGCCAGGCTGGGAAAAGGGGACAGACAGCCTAAGATCCACATTCTTGGGAATAAGATCAGACATTCTTGTACAATGCCAGGCTCTCTGGCAAGAACTAAAAAGAAAACTTTCCCCTTATAAGGCAAGATGAAGAGGCAAACTGCCTGCTAAACCTTCCTTAGAAGGAAGGAGGTAGGGATTATTTCATAATCGCTCTTGAGAATTCCCAACTGCTACAGATGTGCACTCACAGGGTTTGGGAACTGAATTTATACTATTTGATTTTTTTAAATAACAATTTGAGAAAGCGAAGTGGTCCTGAGTTAGCAGTGCCTCCAAGTAACGGGCAAGCATCCCCAAGCAAACAGAAGCAAATGTACATTCTCAGAACATGCTCTCAAAGAACCATCATGGGTATAAATATCAATAAATAAGAGTTTACAACTGAGAATCACAAAACTTAGGAAGAATAAATATGACAGTCAACAACACCACCAAAAACCTAGCCACATGTGAGTCCTTTGCTATCTAGGCAGAAAGTCCTGCAGGAGTATATCACATACATAGCAATCCCGGGAGACCATGGGGAGACCCAGTCCAAGAACCAAGCATGAGGGCTGAAAAGACAGTGCCTACCCAGAAACTGGCCAGAGGTCTAGAGTGGTGTCTCTGTCGTGAAAGAAAATCTGAAAATGGTTAAAGGATCTTTGCAGGACCTAGAGGAATGGTCCCAAAACAAAGGAGGCAGCTTCCTCACAAGCACAGAGCTGGTCAGGAGCTAAGCACCTGCCCTTGACCACTGTCATGGGTCTAGTCCACAGTGGTGTGGGCTTCTCCAACTGGCAGAGGTCTGCCCAGCCTCCCTAGTGTCAACAAAAATAGAGGGATAAACAAATGCAGCTCAGGGAGGAGCAAGATGGTGGAAGAGTAAGGAGACCCAAATTTCATCGGGTCCCAGAGTTCAGCCAGATAGTTATCAAACCAATCAGAACACCTACAGACTCAACAGGAGATTGAAGAAAAGAGTGTCAATTCTAGTAATAGAAAAGTGACCACTTTCTGGAAGGTAGGACATGTGGAGAAGTGAATGTGACGCGACATGCGGGCTGAGAGACCGCGGCAGAGGGTGGGGGTGGGGAGCCTCCGTCAGCCACTTACCAGCCAGCAGTAGAGCAGGGGAGCCCCAAATCAGAACTTTTAGAAGTCTTCTCCGTGGAGGGTCGTCGCTCCAGAGGCTAAGCAGGGAGTGGAATCTTTGCAGGCACGGTGTGGTCTCAGGACCCACAGGGTCACAAAAGGACCCAGGGTGCCTGAGTGCAGCAGAGCTTCCCGGTATCAAAGCAGGGAGGCCTTGGACAGAATCAGAGCTGAGGAGGGGGCTCTCAGCTCGGGGTTACGTTAAACCGGGACCCAAGGTGCAGTCAGGCCACTGCTCTTGGAGCAGGGACCCTACAAGCAGCAGATCCAGGGAGACCCCCTCCTTCCTTCACTGGGAGTGGCAGCATGGACGCTGCGGCAATCTGCTGGGTTTGGAGACTCCAAATGGGGCCGCACGCCAGAGACAGAAATGCTCGGTCACAGGCCGGGTGAGCACGGAGCCCCGCCTGAGACCAGAGAGATGGGAGGGATTGACTGCTTTTCTCTGGGGGCGCAGAGGGGTGGGGCCCAAGCTCTCAGCTCCTCCGGGCCAGAGACTGGGGGCCGCCATCTTCATTCCCATCATTCAACACTGTACGGAAAGCGATCAGGGAACAAAAGCTCCGAGAGTGAACCTGAGCCGATTGCTTAGCCCGGCCCCAGGCAAGGGCGGGGCAGCTCCGCCTCGGGCAAAGACATTTAAGAATCAATACAATAGGCCTCGCGCCCACGTCAGCCAGACCATCCAGCCAAGACCAAGTTCACCAATCAATGAGAACTGTGGAACTTCAGAGATAGGGGAATACATCATGTAGAACTCTTGGCTTTTTCCCATGATTCGTTAGTCTTTCAAAGTTAAATTTTTTTAGTCTTATTTTTTCCTTATTCTATTTCTTTTAAGTCTTTCCTCTTTCCTATTTTAACCATTTTTAACTATTTTATCAATACCTTTTTAAAAAATCTTTTTTAATTTCAATTGTTAATTTTGGCCATTCTGACTGGTGTAAGGTGCTATCTCAATATGTTTCTGAGTTGAATTGATTTGAATTTCCCTGATAGCTAGTGATGATGAACATTTTTTTCATGTGTCTGTTAGCCATTTGTATGTCTCCTATGGAGAAGTGCCTCTTCATGTCTCTTGCCCATTTTTTGATGTGTTCATCTACTTTTCAGATGTTGAGTTTGAGTAGTTCTTTATAGATCTTGGATATCAGTCCTTTGTCTGTAGTGTCATTTGCAAATATCCTCTCCCATTCTGTGGGTTGCCTCTTTGTTTTGTTGATTGTTTCCTTTGCTCTGCAGAAGCTTTTTATTTTGATGAAGTCCCAAAAGTTCATTTTTGCTTTTGTTTCCTTTGCCTTTGGAGACATGTCTTGAAAGAAGTTGCTATGGCAGATGTCAAAGAAGTTACTGCCTATGTTCTTTTCCAGGATTTTAATGGATTCCTGTCTCACGTTGAGGTCCTTCATCCATTTTGAGTTTGCCTTTGTGTGTGGTGTAAGAGAATGGTCTAGTTTCATTCTTCTGTATGTAGCTGTCCAATTTTCCCAGCACCATTTATTGAAGAGACTGTCTTTTTTCCGCTGGATATTTTTTCCTGCTTTATCAAAGATGATTTGACCATAGATTTGTGGGTCCATATCTGGACCCTCTACTTGGTTCCATTGGTCTATTTGTCTGTTTTTGTGCCAGTACCATGCTGTCTTGGTGATCACAGCTTTGTAATAAAACCTGAAGTCAGGTCATGTGATGCCCCTAGCTTTGTTTTTCTTTTTCAACAATTCCTTAGCGATTCGGGGTCTTTTTTGGTTCCATATAAATTTTAGGATTGTTTTTTTCCAACGCTTTGAAAAATGTTGGTGGAATTTTTATTTCAATTGTTATAGTCATATTTTATCCCTTCAAGGTTTTTAACCTTATTTTTTGTATACATGTAGGTTTTTCTTTCTTTAAACTGTTGGGATACAGTTTCTTCTAACAGAGCAAAATAAACCGTAAATCTAGCACATGGCTTTGTTCTAGTCTCCAGCCTGAGCACATTCTTTTCTCTTTTTTTTCTTTTTCAATCAACTTCTTATTAATTCCTTTTTTTAAATCTTTTTTAGTTTTCATCTTTATGGTCATATTCTATCCCTTCATCTTATTTACCATTATTGTGTTATATATGTAAGTTTTTCTTTCTTTAAAATTTTGGGAGTCAGTTTCTTCTAACAGACCAAAATACACCCAAAATCAAGTGTGTGGCTCTTTTCTATTCACCAGTCTAATCATATATATATAAGCATATATATTTTTTTCCTTTCTTTCTCCTTTCTTCTTCCCCCCTTTTGGGTCTCTTCTGATTTGGTTAGTGTATATTTTTCTGGAATCATAGCTACCCTATTAGTATTTTGTTCTCTCATTCATCCATGCTTATCTGGACAAAATGACAAGGCAGAAAAACTCACCTCAAAAAAAAAAAAAGAACAAGAGGCAGTACCGATGGCTAGGGACCTAATCAATATGGACATTAGTAATATGTCAGAACTAAAGTTACAAATGATGATTATCAAGGTGCTATCTGGACTCAAAAAAAGCATGGAAGATACCAGAGAAATAAAATCCCTTTCTGGAGAAATTAAAGAACTAAAATATAACCAAGTTGAAATCAAAAAACTATTAAGGAGGTGCAATAAAAAATGGAGGTTCTTACTGCTAGGATAAATGAGGCAGAAGAGAGAATTAGTGATATAGAAGACTAAATGATGGAGAATAAAGATGCTGAGAAAAAGAGAGACAAACAACTACTGGACCACAAAGGGAGAATTTGAGAGATAAGTGATACCATAAGATGAAACAATATTGGAGTAATTGGGATCCCAGAAGAAGAAGAAAGATAGAGGGGAGCAGAAAGTATATTAGAGCAAATTATAGCAGAGAATTTCCCTAATTTGGCACAGGGAACAAACATCAAAATTCAAGAGGCAGGGGTGCCTGGGTGGCTCAGTTGGTTAAGCAACTCCCTTCGGCTCAGGTCATGATCCCAGAGACCAGGGATCAAGTCCCACATCAGGCTCCCTGCTCAGTGGGAAGCCTGCTTCTCCCTCTCTCACTCCCCCTGCTTGTGTTCCCTCTCTGGCTGTGTTTCTCTCTGTCAAATAAATAAAATCTTTTTTTAAAAAAGTCATTTAAAAAAATCCAAGAGGCATAGAGAACCCCCCATCAAAATGAATAAAAATGGGTCCACAGCCCATCATCTAAGAGTAAAACTTGCATGTCTCAGTGACAAAGAGAAAATCCTAAAAGCAGCACAGGACAAGAGGTCTGTAACATACAATGGTAGAAATATTAGACTGGCAGCAGACCTATCCACAGAGACCTGTCAGGCCAGAAAGGACTGGCATGATATGTTCAGAGCACTAAACAAGAAAAATATGCAGCCAAGAATACTATATCCAAACATTTAAAGAATTATACCTATTCTCCTGAAACTGTTCCCAAAAAAACTAGAAATGGAATGAAAACTTCCAAACTCATTTTATGAGGCCAGCATTACCTTGATTCCAAAACCAGACAAAGACCCCATAAAAAAGTAGAATGACAGACCAATATCCCTGGTGAACATGGATGCATAAAAATTCTCACCGGAATACTACCCAATAGGATCCCACAATACATTAAAAGGATTATTCACCATAACCAAGTGGGATTTATTCTTGGACTACAAGGTTGGTCCAACATCTGCAAATTAATCAATGTGATACAATGCATTAATAAAAGAAAGAACAAGAACCATATGATACTCTTAACAGATGCTGAAAAAGCATGTGACAAAGTACAGCATCCTTTCTTGATCAAAACTCTTCACAGTGTAGGGATAAAAGGTATATACCTCAATATCATCAAAGCCATCTATGAAAAATCCCCAATGAATATTATTCTCAGTCTGGAAAAACTGAGAGCTTTTCCGCTAAGGTCAGGAACACGGCTGGCCTGTCCACTCTCACACTGCTATTCAACATAGTACTAGAAGTCCTAGATTCAGCAATCAGACAACAAAAAGAAATGAAAGGCATCTGAATCAACAAAAAAGAGGTCAAACTCTCACTCTTTGCATATGATACGATACTTTATGTAGAAAACCCAAATGACTCCACTCCAAAACTGCTAGAACTCATACAGGAATTCAGTAAAGTGTCAGGATATAAAATCAGTGCACAGAAATCAGTTGCATACACCATACACCAACAGCAAGACAGAAGAAAGAGCAATTAAGTAGTCAATCCCATTTACAATTGCACCCAAACTATAAAATACCTAGGAATAAACCTAACCAAAGAGGCAAAGACTCTATACTCAGAAAACTATAAAGTATTCATGAAAGAAATTGAGGAAGACACAAAGAAATGGAAAAACATTCCATGCTCATGGATTGGAGGAACAAATATTGTGAAAATGTCTATGCTATCTAGAGCAATCTACACATTTAATGCAATCCCCATCAAAATACTATCAACATTTTCAAAGAAATGGAACAAATAATCCTAAAATTTTATGAAACCAGCAAAGACCCCAAATAGCCAGAGGGATGTTGAAAAAGAAAACCTGTGTTGGTGGCATCACAATTCCAGACTTTAAGCTCTATTACAAAGCTGTTATCATTAAGACAGTATGATACTGGCACAAAAACAGATACATAGATCAACAGAACATAATAGAGAGCCCAGAAATGGACCCTCAACTCTATGATCAACTAATCTTCAACTAAGTAGGAAAGAATGTCCAATATAAAAAAAGACAGTCTCTCCAAAAAATGGTGTTGGGAAAATTAGGCAGCCACATGCAGAAGAATGAAACTGGACCATTTCCTTACACCACACACAAAAATAGACTCAAAATGAATGAAAGACCTCAATGTGAGACACAGAATCCATCAAAATCCTTGAGGCAGACACAGACAGTGGCCTCTTCAACATCAGCCACAGCAACATCTTCCTAGAAACATCACCAAAGGCCAGGGGAGGAAGGGCAAAAATGAACTATTACAACCTCATCAAGATCAAAACTTTTGCACAGCAAAGGAAACGGTCAACAAAACCAAAAGACAAACAACAGAATGCAAGGAGATGTCTGCAAAGGATATATCAGATAAAGGGCTAGTATCCAAAATCTATAAAGAACTTAGCAAACTCAACACCCAAGAGCAAAGAATCCAATCAAGAAAAGGGCAGAAGACATGAACAGATATTTCTGCAAAGACATCCACATGGCCAACAGACACATGAACAAATGCTCCACATCCCTTGGCATCAGGGAAACACAAATCAAAACCACTGTGAGATACCACCTCCCACCAGTCAGAATGGCTAAAGTTAACAAGTCAAGAAATGAAAGATGTTGACAAGGATGCGGAGAAAGGGGAACCCTCCTACACTGTTGGTGGGAATGCAAGCTGGTGCAGCCACTCTGGAAAACAGTATGGAGGTTCCTCAAAAAGTTGAAAATAGAGTTACCCTGTGACCCAGTAATCGATCACAGTACTGGGTATTTACCCTAAACATACAAATGTAGTGATTCAAAGGGTCATGTGCACCCCAATGTTTATACCAGCAATGTCCACAACAGCCTAACTATGTAAAGAACCTTGATGTCCATCAACAGATGAATGGATAAAGAAGAAGAGGTGTATATATACAATGGAATACTGTGCATCCCTCAAAAGAAGGAAATCCTGCCATTTGTTACAACATGGATGGAACTACAGGGTATTATGTTAAGCAAAATAAGTCAATCAGAGAAAGACAATTATCATATGATCTCTCTGATATGAGGAATTTGAGAGGCAGGGCAAGGGGGGTCATGGTAAGGGAGGGAAAAAAAAGAAACAAGATGGGACCAGGGAGGGAGACAAACCATAAGAGACTCTTAATCTCAGGGAACAAACTGAGGGTTCCTGGGGATTGGGCAGGGGGATAGGGTGGCTGGGTGATGGACGTATATACTATGGGGAGTGCTGTCAATCGTGTAAGACTGATGAATCACAGACCTGTATCCCTGAAGCAAATAATACATCATATATAAATAAAATTTAAAAGGGGGGGGCACCTGGGTGGCTCAGTTGGTTAAGCGACTACCTTCGGCTCAGGTCATGATCCCGGAGACCCGGGATCGAGTCCCACATCGGGCTCCCTGCTCAGCGGGAAGCCTGCTTCTCCCTCTCTCACCCACCCTGTTTGTGTTCCCTCTCTAGCTGTGTTTCTCTCTGTCAAATAAATAAAAGCTTTAAAAAAATAAAATAAAATAAAATAAATAATTAAATTAAATTTAAAAAAAAAAAAAGAAAGAGGGCGCCTGGGTGGCTCAGTGGGTTAAAGTCTCTGCCTTTGGCTCAGATCACGATCTCAGGGTCCTGGGATCGAGGCCCACAATGGGCTCTCTGCTCAGCCGGGAGCCTGCTTCCTCTTCTCTCTCTGCCTGCCTATCAGCCCACTTGTGATCTCTCTCTCTGTCAAATAAATAAATAAAATCTTAAATAAAAAAAGAAAGAAAGAAAGAAATGCAGCCCACCAGCAATGTTAACAAACTCAGTGTCTTACCTCAGCCTGACTTAACCAAGCACTGTAGACTGGGTGGGTCTAAACAACAGGAATGTATCTCTCACAATTATGGCAGCTGGAAGTCCACCATCAGGATGCCAATATAGCCATGTCCTGGCGAAATCTCTCTTCCAGGTTGCAGACTGTCCACTTCTTGTGGTAGCCCCACCTGGTAAAACAAGGGAGAGTGGTCTCTGGGGTCCCTTTCATGAGGGCACTCATCCCACTCATGAGGACCCCACCCTCATGACCTAACACCCCTCTCAGGGGCTCCACCTTCAATTACCATCACTTTGGGAGTGGGGATTGCAACATCTGAATTTTGAGGAACTGCAGACATTCAGTCCATAATCCTGTTTCATTTGACTTTGGGTAGACCATAAACTCAGAGCCGTGAAAGAAGTGAAGTCAGTGAATGATGGAACCGAATTAGCCAAAATCTTTCAAAATGAAAAGGCAGAGAGAAAGACAAAGAGATGTGAGCTCAGAAGTGGCTAAGATCCAGAGTAAATAGCGAGCTTCAAAAAATTACCCCTTTCCGTTTCAATCTTTTATACTTTAATCATTTCCAGCCATGGACATGGTTCTTAACGTGAAGACAAGGGCTCCAAATGAACACAAGGATAATGAAGGTGAAATACTATTATATTTAATACTATAATATCATTAATGCAACTTCAGTCAGAGATCAAGGACTTCTCAAATTAATTATTTCTTGTTCCAACACACACCATGAAATGGGCTTTCTAAATCAGAATGACACATTCCAACCTTTCCTTTATTAAGATAATTCTATTTTATTTCTTGAATCTTTGCAGCCTAGGCAAATTTTATAAATATTTAAGGGAGAAATTAGGCAGGAAAATGCTGGATAATGCATGACTAGCCACCAGGTGACTGAGAGGCACACTGTGACTTGACTTTAGAATCTTCCTGTTTGCAGTACACAAATCCCTGCAAAATCTATATGGTCTTGTCCCTTTGTGGGAGTATTAGCAGTACACTGAGAGCCTGTATGCCCTTCCAGATTTACATTGTCCATTTTATTGCCAGAGTGAAGAGGGAAAGTCATTGCTTGAAATACAATCATTAAGGCTGAATTGAGTCTTTATGGTCAGCAGTAAAAATTAGGCAAAATATTGATAACTTGCCGATTAATGGTCTCTCCTCGGTGGGTCTTTAATTGCTTGAATGACTGGTCATCTGCAGAAACCATTTTCACCCTTCAGTGTGGTCTCCAAAGAAATCTTAGGCCTGCACAAAGACCTAGATCCTTGAAGACACTAGAGGAACTGATCACTTGTCCACACAGAGCAACTCGAGTGGTGCAGCAGAGGGTCACGTTCATTATGAGGGGATAGCCGTCTTCGTGGCTAATGGAGACTTTTTATGAGTGCATTTGCTGATTTCCAGAAAGGCACTATCAACCTCACCGCATCAAGGTATTTCTGCTCTTGGTGTGGTTGGACTGCTTCTTCAAAAGAAACACTTTCTGCAAAATGCCTCCCGAGTTGATGCTTCACAGTTGGCTAATTGCCAAGATAATCGGTTCTAACCATTTACCTTCTGAAAGCATCACTCTTGACTTGATCATTTAATTCTCAAAACACCTTCAACTGACGGGAAAAGATGCTATTTTACTTGCAAAGCTGATTGCAAATTATTTTCTGATTGCAGATTTATTTTGTTTGTGACAAAATGTTTCCCGCTAATTGCTGAAATAATCTTGTAGGAACTTGCATTTGAACACCTAATCTATTAACCCAGTGTAGTTTCTCCCTAATCCCTGTTTTCATCCTTTTATTTATTTTAAACACCTATTTACAGGATCATTAATCCTCATCAATATTGTGTGGAATCCTTGAGCAACTACCAGGGCTGTTTCTGCAAAGAAAACCCTACTGTCAAGGAAACTCAACATTCAACAATCTTCTCTGCTCACCAGCCTTTCCTTCCGGAAGACGAGAGGGGAAAATAAAGCCCTCTCAGCTTGATCTATAATGGGCCATGGAAAACAAGAGACATGAATCTTGTCTGTTGACAGAGAAATACCTGTTCTCCATTGGCTTCTGAATAGCCAGAAAATTAAAGGTTGCCAGATTTTTCTTTTGGATCGTTCCAGCTGGACAGAGCACCAAGATCCTATGTCCACGATGCCCGTATCTGGATAGCATTCTTTTAAGATATTTTGGCTTAATACTGAGCAGGAGGAAGGTAAATACAAACTCAAAAGGCAAAAAAAAAAAAACCAGTAATGTCAGAAGTGACCGGGCACAGCTCACTTATTATACAAGAGGTTAAACTGAGGCATGGGGAAGTTCAACAGTTTGACCCAAGATCCTATGTTAATTGCGGTTGGTGAAGGGAAGCCCACTGTAGCCAAGTTATTTGGGTTTTGCTTCCATCTTCAAGATTTTTTTTCTTGGTTATTTTGCTTTTGAGATGGAAGGAACATAAATGATCATTTTTCTGGGGGTCTGTGCACAATTATAGAAGATAATGATTTTTCCTGAACACCACAGGTGACAGATTTATTTCTTTCAACAGTGCTCAAGGTTAAAGCGCATCCCATCTGAATCCAAAGACCCATCTTAGAGACCATCTTATATGGAGGGGCCCTGACAAATTTCAGTCCAAGTCAATGACCAGAGATCCTTCTCAACACGGTCTTCCCCCTCCCACCAAAGCCTAGCAGAGAGAAAGAGCTCAGGGTTTTGGTTAAATAAACGAGCATATGACAGTTTCTCCGGACTTTGTTAAAATGCAGTAATTCTCAAGAAAGGACTTTTATCTGACTCTAATTTTTCCCAGCTCCTCTTGGCTAAAGTTCATATCAAGTTGACCTTAACTCATTTACCTTCTTGGACATGCTTCAAACTCAGCTATATTAACTCTTCCTTCCTGGTGGGCTCCCGTGCTCATTGCAAACCCCTTTTCTGGATCTGGCAGGGAATTGCCTATAATTATCCTTAATGTACTCCTGGAGCAAAGATATGTGTGTTAAGAGCCAAAATAGAAGGTTAACTACAAACTGCACAGTAATGCAATTACCTCCCAATTATCCCTTTCAACGCTTAGGGAATGAATAGGAGACATTAAGCTCAATTGTGCCATAGAATCTCTGGTTATTGGAGATGGGGATGGAAGTGGGGGGAGGCAGAAGGAGGGAGAAAAATAAGTAAGGCTGCTGTGGGTAATGGGTGCCAGGGAATGATGGCGATGCCTCACTGGAATCATTCCTACTGGTATTGCATTGCTTTCAAATTCTTCTGGTTGCCATACCCTGCAGAAGGTGTGTTGGGTTAGCAGAAGTCCCACCTCTATGTGATCAAGACTCTACTCAGCAATGGGGTGCCTAGGTGGCTCAGTTCATCAAGTCTGCCTTCCACTCGAGTCATAATCTCAGCAGCCTCAGACTGAGCCCCATATCAAGCTCTCTGCTCAATAGGAAGTCTGCTTCTCCTTTTCCCTCTTTCTCTGCCCTTCCCCATCTCATTCTCTCTCTCTCTCTCTCTCTCTCTCTCTCTCTCTCTCTCTCAAATAAATAAATAAAATAAAAACCTAGTTCCTCCAGAGAATGCCGGAATTCCCCTTTGGCTGGAGCATGGTACTGGGGTTCGGAGAGAACTTACCGGAATAGTAAGAGGTGGGAAATTAAAGCCCTCTCTATCGTTTAACAGCATCCACATCCCCCTGACATCACACACAAGGGCAGCTACTCTTAATCAACGCAGACTTTGTCATTTGTTGGTCAGCTGCAGCAACCCACCCAGTATTCAAGACATAAACTTTCTTTCTTAAATGTCTCTTGTCCATTTTTGTCCACTCAACAGAGATTACTTTGAAACTAAATTACATCTTTGTGATCATACTGGCTGTTATGATTATCTATTGCTATGTGATAAACCATCCCAAAACTTAGTGGCTTCAAACAGCAATTTATCATTATTGTGCTGTGGTTCTGTAGGTGGAGTGGGGTCAAGGTGATGGGTCTATCTTGGGATGGCTCATGTGGACGGCAGCTAGGAGTACGGTTATCTGAAAACTCGTGTGGGTTCAATGTCTAAGGTGGCTCGTTCCTCTGCATGGCTGTTGGTTCTGGCTGTGATTTAGAAGCTTAGCCATGGCTATCAACCAGAGTACCTACATGTGGTCTTTCTACTTAGCTTGGGCTAATCACAGCCTAGCACCTAGGCTCCGAGAGAGAATGTCCCAAAGATAATAACATTCCAAAAGTCCCAGGCAAGAGCCACGAGGCTCCTGATCACCTAGACTCAGAAATCCTAGAATATTTCCCCATATTCTATTGACCAAATGAGTCCCTAAGGCCAGTCCAGATTCAAGGCTCCAGCTCTTGATATGAGAACCACCACATACTTACAGGAGGCAAAGGAGTGATGGTGGTCATCTTCAGAGACCACCTAGCACAGTGGTGAGAATGTCAACTTTGTATCATCTGAAAATCTGATATTCTTCCTTCTCTAGTGCTATCATTGAAAAAAAAAAAAAAAGCATCAATGCAGGACAGAGGGAAAAGTCCAAAGGCACATTGCAAAGGTCTTCCTTCTAAGCTAAGGTTTCTCAAATTAATTCTGACCCTGTATTAGAAGGAATTAGGTTTATCTATGAGTCAGGAATTTAGATTCTAAAGGATTCTAAGGGGATCCAGTAGGACTTTCTGGAAAAATCTGTCCCCTTCTGAGTAATCACACACTTGACATTCCCATCAAGATGTTGATACTGTCCCCGGAAGGAGCTGCTCTCTCTCTGTTCTATCCGTGTCTCAATCCAAGACACTTTGGTGAAACCTTATCCTTTGTAATTTCTATTAAGAAAATAATAGAAAAAAAATAAAAGAATAGGCATTTTTTGTTCCCAATCATGGAATTAAATTGTAATATTTAATGTGCCCTTTCAAATATTCTTTGTCTCTCAGATGTCCTCATTAATCTGGCCACTGCTCCCAATAGACACACTGTCCTGGTTGACAGTCATTCCTTTCGGCCAGATAGAGGTACAGACTTCATTCAGACTGCCAGCTCTGATCAGAAGTGGTTGTCTGGAGAACTGTATCTGGGCTCCTAGGGATGCCTGAGACTCAGGTGTAATGCCCAGTTTCTTCTCCTGGGGAGGGTGTCCACATTGAACTCCCAGGAAGGGTTCTGGGCTGCAATATTCTACTTCCCACTATCAGCTTCTCCCCTGGCCTTGGATCAACTCAAGTTGACCAAGTACCATCAACATTGTGCATCAGACTTCTGACCACCTCCTCTGGGGGTCGCCCCCACCAAGAAACCAGTTTCCCAGCCTTCATCTTGCCCGATCCCCAGCCTTCTTCCTCTCCATTTCCTCCTGAGACGTGAGGTTCCAGCACGCCTTGTGACTCAATACCCCAGAGTGACAGCATCCAAGAGCTGGGTCCCATGGAAATGATGATGAAGAAAATAGAAATCCTGAAAAAGAGAGTTATCAGCACGGTGTACACCTCTCAAGTCCCAACGGCTGGGAAAGCTGACAACAGGAAGGGAGCAGGATGATCTCGCAAAGAGACCAGCAACTGACAGACAGGAAGAGAACCCAGACTGGGTCCACACCACAATCCTGGAGAAATCCTATTTCACGGTGGTGAGATGTGGCTGGCTTTGAAGAAAAGAATCAAGGACACCCATTAGGAACAAGACTAGGTGCCCCAGTTGCCATCTCACTGGGCATGGAACTCGCGACCAGAGGACACTCAGCCTCGAAGAGAGGTCCGAGGTCGAGCTCTGCAAGTCAAAAGAGAAAGAGACTCAGCTGGGACCTGGCTGGGAAGAGGAGCTTATTCCAAGCAGGCTCGGGCTGACGTAGGAGAGCCGAGACAGCCAGCAGCCACTCCAGATGGAAAGCTGCCCGAG
The DNA here is from genome assembly GCA_004023965.1 of Spilogale gracilis. Taxonomy (NCBI): domain Eukaryota; kingdom Metazoa; phylum Chordata; class Mammalia; order Carnivora; family Mephitidae; genus Spilogale; species Spilogale gracilis. Next base: position 47,028 of record PITA01009952.1, read on the forward strand.
CTCCATCGAGTGTTTTTCCAAATGCAGCCCAGGGAGACCGTGAGTGCAGCTGTAACAAAGCCAGCCATGCCCCCAGATAAGCCTTTTGTGAGGCCGTCTGCTCCCTTCTGTTTCACATAATTTATTGCTCGGTACATATCGATAATACAATTGTCAGCCCAGCAGACATTTTCCATTTTAATAGTTCACGTGAGATACTACACTATTGATCCTACACCACTAAATAAAAAACTCGTTTGTCAGGGGAGCCCAGAATGGCTATTAATGGACACAGCCAAACACCTGCTACTAGTTAGGGAAGAAAAATAACCATCCCACCACAAGGACGTTTGGAAGCGGCCTCGAAATGCTGTTTTAGGGATTAGCAGGGCTCCTCGGAAAACAGGCGGTGCCTTCTCCAAATGTCCAAGGGCTGACTTTCTCTTCGATGGTAGGAAAGGCTGCCATTAATCAGGCATTTCTACGGTCCAAGCATTTTTACTTTCTGTGCTTCATCCCACGCGATCCTCATGGCAATCTTGCAAGATACCTATTGGTGGCTTTGCATAGAAGGCTCTGACGGATGAGGCTTGTAATACGCCAGCAAATGGAACGAGGGATCTGTTCCTCACTTAGAAAGTCTGATGGTAGATGTTTCCCAGGTTGGCATCGCTGTTCTCTGATTCCAGACTCTACCATCCTCGTTCTCCCACAGGGCCACAAGGGAGCTGTCCAGCAGGGAACCAGCAACGTCTGCCACTTTCAGATGAGGGACCCTGAGTGGCTTCAGGGACTCAGCCTACATTCCACGACTAAGAAGGAGCTAAGGAGCCAGGATCTTTGTCTACTTTGTTTCGAGATGAGTTTTCTTGCCACGGAGACTGCCATCAAAGCACGTTGGCGTCCTAACTCCCAGTGCCTCAAATGAGACTGCATTTGAAGATGGGGGTCCCTAAAGAGGTAATTAAGTTAGAATAAAGTATTGAAGGTGGGCCCTAATCCAACCTGACTGGTGCCCTTATAAGAAGACATTAGGACACAGACACACACAGAGGACAACCCTATGAGGACGCAGTGACTTTGAACTTGTAACCTCCAAAACTGTGAGAAAATGAATTTCCTTTCATCTGTTAAATCTCTCCTTTCTCCAGGAATTTCCCCCTTCCAGTGAATGTGTGTGTTTCCCTCAGCCACTCAGCTGCATTTCACAGTGTTATTGATCTGTAATTTGACACACAAGAAGGTGTACATACATATTCCAATGGTTCAATTTGATAGGTTTCAACATATGGATATACTCATGAAACCATCACCACATTCAACAAAATGATCATATCATCACCCCTAAAAGTTTCTTTGTGGCCCTTGGGAATCCCTCTTCTCTGCTTCCACCCCCACCCCCGGCCGCCCCTGACCTGCTTTCTGTCCCTGTAGAGTAGTTTGTGTCTTCAAGAGTTTGATATAAATGGAATCGTGTGGTTCTGACTTCTTTTACCCAACATAATTAAGATTCAGCCATGCTGTGTGTCTCAGTAGTTCATTCCTTATTATTCTTGGGTCATGTTCCATTCTATGGATATACCACAATTTGTTTACCCATTCTCCTGTTGTTGATGACCACTTGCATTATTTCCAGTGTTCACCTCTTAGAAATGCTATGCACACGCGTGGAAAAATACTTTCTTCTCTCGTCAGTGAACATCGAGATATGGACTGGCTGGGTCACAGAGTGGGTGTGTGTTTAACTTGTAAAGAAATTGACACCCTCTTTCCTGACGCGGCTGTCCTGCCAGCCAGGGATGACCACCCGTTCTTCTGATTTATCATCAACCCAATCAATCTTTTATTAATTTAGCCACTCAAATAGCTGTGCGAGGGTATCTCATTGTGGTTTTTTGTTTTTTAAAGATTTTATTTATTTATTTATTTATTTATTTATTTATTTATTTATTTATTTATTTGACAGAGAGAGAGCGAGAGGGAACACAAACAGGGGGGAGTGGGAAAAGGAGAAGCAGGCTCCCCGCTGAGCAGGGAGCTGGATCCCAGGACCCTGGCATCATGACCTGAGCCGAAATCAGACGCTTAACGATGGAGCCACCCAGGCACCCCTCATTGGAGTTTTAATTTGCATTTCCCTAATGATGAAAAACGTTGATTCACACATCTTCTTCGTCGAAACGTCCAGTCTGGACACAAATCTGTTAACAAATATATTTCCTCCAGGCAGTGGCTTATCTTTTCATTCTCTCTTTTTTTAACTGAAGTAGAGTTGACACATTGTTACCTTTGTTTCAGGTGCACAACACAGCAATTCGACATCTTGCGTTTGGAAAAGACCAGACGTTTTTAATTTCAAGTAAGTTCAATTTAGCAAATTTTTTTCTTTTAAAAATTGTACTTCGAGTATTGTTGCTGAGAGCACTCAGTATAAGCCACGTCAAATATGATGCAAATAAGCCCTCCCTTCACCGCCCTTCACTATCTATAAGCCTCTGAGTCCTCCCAGAATACAGGCATGAGGATTCCTCTTGGGAACTTAGATGGGAGCACATTGGTGGGGGGGGGGGTCACACCTTCTAGTCTTTAGTGATGCTCTCCTTCGCCCAAGGGTGTGGGCAGCGTCGGGAGCAGACCACCAGGAAGACTGAGCGAGGAACAGCTTTCAGAGAAAATATCTGCTTTTCTCCCCTACAACTGGAGAGCGTCTGACTGAGTGGGATTCATCTCGCCTCTCACGCGTCCTTGTCAGGACAGCGTCCCTTCCCTCTTGTGGCTTCTTATTTGGGGAAAAGCAGCATGAGTGTATGAAAACTAGAATTACCAGAAGAATGTACTTCGGTGTGTGTCTGAACCATCTGGCATTTGTATGCACTTTTATTAATTTTAACGACAGTCATAATAAGATCTATAGTACAATTCTAATACTAACAATTATCTATGGAGCACCACACAGCGTCAGGTAATTTACATACTTCATCTCTCATAATTTTTTTGATACTTTTACACTTTCATATTTTGCTTTTAGACCCTTTCTCCATTTAGAATTCATTCTGGTATAGACATGAGGCATGGATGGAGGTTTTGTTTTTCCTCCAGATGGCTACTCAATTGACCCAACCCAATTTATGGATCAATTCATTTTTCCCCCGCTGAGCCCAAATTCCTCCTTTACCATTTACTAAATGCTTTCATATATTTAGATCTGCTTCTGAACTTTCTATTCGTTTCCATGGATCTGCATGACCAAACGCCTTACTATTTTTATTACCGAGGCTCTGTGATATGTTTTACTATCTGCCAAATGTCCCACACACACATTTTTATTTCAAAAGTTTTTGGTATGATCATTATTCCTTAAATTTCCATTCAAATTTTAGCATCACCTAATCTCGCTCCAAATTGGAAATCGCTTAAAAATGCAATAGATTTCCACGCTCCACCCTAGCCCTACCAAATTGGAGTCTTCAGAGAAGGAGTCTGGGAGTCTGTGTTTCTAACAAGCACTCCAAAAAACCAGTCCGTCGCCCAGCAGGTGGGAACCACGGCTTGGAAAAGCGGATGCTCAGAGCAGGGGCATTGTGACTCACCAGGTCTGAAAGGTACATGTGGCATCTGATCACAGCAGGAATAGTGGATCTCCGGGAACTTGCCCAAGGCCTGGCAACAGTGACACTCAGTGCATCAGTGCTTGATAAATTAATAGACAAAAGAATGAACCCAGACAGAACTGACACCTCTCATGGAAAGGACCCGGGGAGGGCTTGTAGGGAAACCTCTGCCGGCCCAGACACCTTGCCAGAGAGACCGACCAAGCAGAGAGAAGCGGAAGAGGAGCTGCTTTCCGTGAAGGCAACAGCAGAGTCAGGCCAAGAGGGTGGAGAAGAAGGCAAGTGAATGATCCACAAGCCTAAGAGATAACTCTCTTACCTGTGGCCTTGCGTCTGTCCAGGTGATGGGGGCAGACACCACAGTTCGAGGCTTGGGTGGAGGGAGCGAAGGAAAGGTTAAAGGAGTTATGCAAAGTGAGCAGTTCCTGTAAGCGGACAATTAAGGATGGCCAGGACTGGCTCCAGGCAGAGGCCGGTCATTCCTCCAGAGACAAAACGGCTCCTGCTGCCGGGAAGACACATGTGCCCCAGAAGTGTCCCCCAAGAGTCAGAGGTTGCTTAAGGCAGCTGGTTTACTCAAAAGAAGGGGATCTGTCTATCTTGTGCTCTCTTCCCCCCACCTGCCTGGGCCCATAAAGAAGACAAAATTCCTGTCCAACTTCTTACCTGCCCCAAAGCATGCACTATTTGAGGGAACCTCTGCCCTCCTCCCTCCTCCTTTCTTAGCTCATCTTCTTTCAAAGTTCTGATCATCTGAAAGCAGATCTTCCTGGGCAAGGAGTCAATATGGACACGTAGGCCAGATAGACCCAGAGCCTAGAGACACTTCGGGCGGTGCAAAGGGCCACGTTGGACCAATGGGAGCATGAAGGTGACCTTCAATCCACCCATCTCACAGGAATGTGCTGGCATCCCTTTTATTCATTTTTATAGCTGAGCATGTAGGCGCTTGGCCAGAGTCACCAAAATGTGTGTACATGGAAGGCGTGCCAACAGCAACCTCCTGGCGCCTCTCCCGCAAAGGCGAGCTTCTTGTGCCTCATAGAATCTTCACACCACACAGAAGGAATCAGCAGCGTCCAGACGTCTTCGTGGGGACTGGGAGTGACTGGGAAGCTTAAGCCACCATCTGGGAGCTTGCCATGTTGTCTTCAGCTTTATGGAACTGTCTCCCGACATTCTCATAGTCTCTGCCACAAAAGAAATAGTAAATCCTTGGGGTGCCTGGGTGGCTCAGTCGTTAAGCGACTGCCTTTGGCTCAGGTCATGATCCCGGAGACCTGGGATCGAGCCACGCATCGGGCTCCCTGCTCAGTGGGAAGCCTGCTTCTCCCTCTCTCACTCCCCCTGCTTGTGTTCCCTCTCTGGCTGTGTTTCTCTCCATCAAATAAATAAATAAAATCTTTAAAAAAAATAAAAATAAAAATAAATTTAAGAAAAAGAAATAGTATATCCTCTGTCTGTGTCTACTGGCATCTTTTCGTCGATCACGTATGTCACCACGGCATTGGGACCATGACATGGTGACAGAGGACACCAGCGTCCAGTCTTGTTCAGCCATCGATCACAGGTCTTAGATTCCTCTCCGTCAGGTGCACCGTTCATTCATACAAGCCAGGCCTTGGTTCATCGGGGCAAATACAGTTGTAAAAGTAGGGACTGGTCTGTGCAACTATCCAGATAGTGAAACTATCCAGAGGCTATTGAGGTCTTGATCAGGTTCTCAGAGGGTGGGCCCCCCCAAGCAGCAGCATCAGTATTACCTGGGAACTTGTAAAGACTGCAGATTCGACTGCAGATTCTCATGTCCCACCCAGAACAACTGAATGGGAAGCTCTGGGGGTGGAGCTTAGCAGTCAGTGTCTTAACAAGGCCTCCAGGAGATGGTGACTCACTCTCCAATTTGAGAACCATGGTTCTGCACAGCATAATAGAAGCCTGCCCTAGGGCTCCCTGTAACGCTTCAGAAAGAAATCCTTATCCTGAGTGTGAGGAAGACCCGGGACAGACCTGATCCTCTGTCTGAGGGCCGTGCACGTCCCTACTGGCAAAGGCCGCCCTGCCCTGGGCACAGCTTTCCCCGCCGCAGCCCAGTACGGGGCTGGGAGCAAGACAGCCCTGCCACAGAGATGGCATTGTTGTCCAAGTGAGAAATGGAGGCACGGAGTTCTGGGAGCTAGAACCTCTGTGAGGCCTTTCTGGACTTGACCTACAGACGCAGTCCGTTCCACTCCAGTCCTATGACCAGATATGCAGAATGCTAAGTCACAATGGGCCGCCTGTACTCATTACTTGCTGGAGACTGGCTGGACCTCCCGGCCTCCTGACCAGCCAACAACATCAGGATAGCTGAGCTTATCTGAGGAGCAGGAGAATCGCCCACCAGCCTTCCATCTGTCCTTTTGCAACTGGAGAAAATTAAAGGAAAAGGATGAGAGGCTGCTTGGAAAGAGAAGAGTGTGCATTTTATAGTTTATCCAGACACGCTAAGAGTTAACTCTCACTGAGTGCTCATCAGGTGTGAGCACGGAACCCCCTACACTCTCTCCTGGTATTCTTCCAACTGCTAAAACTCCTGTGAGGTTTCGTTATCCCCATTTTACAGATAAAGTACCTGAGGCATAGCAAGATAGAAGGATTTGTCCAAAGATGCAAAAATAGAAAACGTTGAAATCGACATGTGAACGGCACTGTTCTGACAACAAAGAGTGCCTGCAGCTCTCGTGGACCTTTAAAGAAAAAAAAAAGAATTTACGTATACAGGTGACCCTTGAGCAACATGGATTTGAACTGTGTAGTTGTGACTACATGTGGGTCTTTTTTTATAAACACAGTGCGTGCGTATTTTCTCTTCCTTAGGGTTTTCTTCATGACGCTTTCTTTTCCCTAGCTTACTTTATTATAAGGATACTAACACATACAACATACAAAATATGTACTCACTGACTGTTTATTTTATCAGGATGTCTTCTGGTCATCAGTAGGCTACAAGTGAATTTTGGGCGGAACAAAAGTTAGATGTGGATTTTCAGCTGTGCAGGGAGTCAGCACCTCCAACCCCTGCATGTTTGAGAAACAATCATGTAGATTGGGGTGAGTGTGTATATATGTGGGGAGGGGGTTAGGAATCACAGTTCTTCACAAATAACCTTTTTGGTTGCCTCTTGATAATCCTGGGGTTAGCACTCTTCAAGGGAGTTCAAGAAGCAATAAGGGAGACACTGCTACCTCCGATCAGGAATGCAAATACATGGGTTCTGGCCAGGTAGACCAGATGACTAGCGCGAAGATCTGGGCCTCTTTGGGAGAGACAGGAAGCAGCCCTTATGTATAGAGCATGCACAGCCCAGAGATGAGCCCTGGCAAGGGAGGACACCCTCCTCCTTTATTAAGTCATTTAAAGTATAATTATATTCAGCATGTAACTGGAGAAGAAAGTGCTGTGCCCCACGCAATTCTGGGCTCTTGACGGTGATGAAATGTGCAACCTGTGAGCAATTATTTAAATATTCAGCACTTTGCATGCAAGACTGGATCGGCACTGTAATCAGAAGCATAGGAACATGGAATTTTGGAATGGAACAGACCTTATAATATAATTCATATAATTCAATCCCTTGATTTTCACAGAGAAGTAAATGGAGGTCCAGAGAGGTCCTGTTGTTTTCCTAAAGCCCCTGGGATAGGAATCCAAACCCTCCACCCCTGATCCCTGGTTTCATATCATTTTAAAGAACAGGGCTGGAAGAGCTGAAACCTTGTGGCTGGATCATTTTTGATCTGACCCAATCATCTTATAATTGAATGCAAACATGGGGCTTCACCATATAGATGTCCAAGTCACAAGTTATGCTCCTCTGATTCTATTCGCAAGGGTTTATAAAATACCCCAAGGATGGAATCCCATTAATGGAGCCATATAACACATATTAATGGAAACAAGAACACTTAATTTTTACACAACCTTAGCTACCTGGAATATGGAACAAAATATAAACAGCTTTTATGCTTCTTTATTTCACAAAAACTTATGTCTTCACACCTTAACAAATTGTTCCTTCTCATTTCCGTATGTTTCTATTCTTGCAACTTCATGTGTATTTGCTAGAGCGTTAGTTGACGTTCTTCAGATCCGACCATGACAAAGAAGAGAAGAATGAGAGTTGATCGTGTCTCAGTGTTTCTTGGCTCATCAACACACAAAATTTTCATGGAGGTGGGGGTCGTCTATATATTCAAAAATAGACCTGCCAACTTGTTAATGAAATTAATCAAGACAGGACTGCTGATCTATTTCGGCAGATCTGTGTCCATTCTGCCTTAAAAACTGCCACAAAGACTTTTTAAAAATAACAATACACCACACTGCGGAAGCTGTGCTCCCATGAACGTGCTCATTACTGTTAACGGAAGGCTAAAGTCATACGTCCACAACAACATACTATCACCGAAATGCCATTCATCAAGGAGGACTAATTGGAAGAGTTGAACTTTCAGCCAAGTCTCAAAGAAGGTTATGGGCTTGGAGGAGAAGAGAAGAGCAAAGGGTCAAAACAGAGGGAGGCACAAGCCAAAGAGAGATTGCTGGATTCCCTGACTCATCCCCTTTCTTCCATCCTCAAAGCCACTAGGGCAGCAGCTTGAAATCCCTCTCTAATCTGCCCCTCTGCCCCCTCTTCCCTCTTCCTTCTTTTAAGGACCACCATGATTACACTGGGCTCACCTGTAAAATCCAAACTAATCTTCCCATCTCAAGATCCTCAATATGATTAATAACATCCACAAAGTCCCTTTGCCAAGTAAGGGAACACTCACGGGTCTGGGGCATTAGGACTGTGAGTGTCTTTGGAGGCCATTAGTGTGCCCTCCTCCCGATCATAACCAACCATACCTTTATTTCCTCATCTGAGACGTGGGTTTGATAATATGGTATCCACTTTATAGGGTTGTTGGGAAGATTAAATCAAATTCAGTATTTCTCAAGTGCCCAGAACAGGGGCTGGCACCTGGTAAAAACTCAGAAGTGTATTTTTCATTTCTATCTGCCCATCTGAGCACATTGGTAGAATTTGCTCCTTCACCCCCCAGACTCCTTAGGAGAGTGGTTTTCAAATTTTCCTGGCCATGACTCACAATAAAAATACACTTTACATCAGGACCCAGTACACCCAAAGTTTTCTATATTTACACAACTAAAATCAGTATTTCACAAACAAAATTAACCCCACTAAGTGGAATGGATTCTGATATAGTTCATTCTGTTTTCATGCAATGAAATAAGCCAGTGAGAGCCTAGTTAAGGCTCACACCCTGACATCCAAACTCAGCATCTTTTCTTTTTTCCCACCTGGTGTGACGAACACCCAGCAGAAGCTGGGCAAGACCACAGATGCTTTGCTGTTTTGGGGGGAGCTTCTGCTCTTCCCAGTGAAGTTAGATAAACTGAAAGGAGAGAACTAGAAAATCGGGGCCATCACTTCCACTGCAGGCGTCCGCCCTCATCTGCCAGCATTCACAATCTTGTGATCACTGAGTGAACTTAAGGAAGCTGACAAGCTTTAATTTGTCAACCTTCTTGTGTTAACGCTGGAGAGCCCCTAATTGCCCTGTCCTCCTTAGTCACGCCGCATGACAGTGGTGAGTTGCCGCTGGCTCATCACATCGACAAGGTTTCTCTGACAGCTTTTCTTGTCCACGCATAACCAAATCTGGAGAGACTGTCATTCGATCTGACAAAGTGACAAGACAGCACTGTCAATCTCCCAGACAGGTGAGGGGACACAGTGACTGACAAAATCTAAGGGTCATTACAAGTCTGATCGTCACTATGTCCAGAAGCTGACAGCTGATGATACATTCCTCCGATGGTTCAAAGCCTACACATTTCGCACCTCAGCTGGCCTGAGAAATCTGTAAAGGTGACTGACGTGCGTATGTATCTCACTTGGGATGTGACAGGCCCTGCCAAGCCTTTTAAAGCGTCTTCCTGCCGCTGCCGAGGAAGTGGCCAGTGTGGTCACCCTTCGACTTTGCCTGTGGCTCCCCAGGTCACTTGACAAGACTGTGAGCTTCCCTGATTCCCAGGTACCTGGGATGTGATATCTATCCGAAGAGGCCTCAAACACCCAATTCCAGTCCGCAAAGTCACAAAACACCCGAGGAAACTCAAGAGTAGACACCTGGGGTGGACAATAGGACTGATACAAATCACGGGCAAGGGTCTCACTTGCATTTACATTATGTCAACAAATGTGCAACGTTAACAAGCACAGTCAGGCTTTCCCAACCCTGGCTGCACACTAGAATCCTCTAGCAGCTTTTAAGAAGTATCCTATGTCTGGGTCCAACCCCCGGAATCTGATTTTGTTGATCTGGGGCAGAGTCTGGAATGAAATGCATTCAATAGTATAATAGCTCCAAAGGAATTGCACAGCTGGGGTTAAGAAACCCCTTGAACTTGACTGCCTGGGTTCAAATCCAGGGGCTACCAGTTACAAACGATATGATCTTGCGCAAGTTACTGAATTTTCCTGGGCCTTGGTTTCCTCATCTGTTAAAAAAAAATGGAAATGATGATAATAATGCTTAGTTCCTAGGGTTCCCAGTTTTAGATGAGTTGTTAGATATAAGGCCTTTACTACACGGACTGATAGAACTCTCTGTCATGATAAATAGATGTCAACTATTCTGGTTGTTTAAAGATTTCCTACACTTAAATAAGGCTCAAAAGGAAGAACTGATCAAATTATACGATATTGAGCTTCTCTTGATGGTCTTTTCTCTAATATGGAATGTGAGAGAGAAAAGAAAGAGTAACTTGGAGATTCTTGGCCTGAGCAACTAGAAGAATGCTTTGCTCAGCTGCATTTTGCCTTTTCTAATCCTTGTACTAGTCCCATTATACAGATGAAAAAACTGAGGCTCTAAAGGGTTGAATAACTGGCACAAGATCAGAAGGCCTTGGAGAAGAGCCAACCTAAGAGTCTGATTCTGATATTTCTACCTCTGAAGTTCACATTTTCTTCCCATTTTCTCATACTGAGCTCCCAGGTGCATATGAGTTTGGTCTTAAAAATGATGACTATGGACGAGAGGCCATGAAAGAAAGAACACTCCAGTTGGATAAGAGTCATGGATATGAGATGAATTCAAGGTCCTTCATGCCTTAACCATCTATGATTTTGAGATGAAGAGAATACTCTACCAGCGTAACAAGCAGATTGGCTGAGCTAGAGCAAAGGGCCCTCACGCAGAAAGGTGCATGCGCGCAGCCAGAGAAGACACCAGTGAAGGGCCCACTGGCTTCCGACATGGGAATCTGCATGGTATATTGCAGGAAATGAATGAGTAGCTCTGTTGAAAATCTTTATTAAATTCTGTTTAAATGTGTGATGTTAAATCTTGCAAACTGCAAAAAATCACAGTGTGAGAAATTATATAGCGCAGATGATCCATTTTCTTACACAAAGAGATTGCAAGAAAAAACACCAAAAAGGGGGGAAGACAGTGAAGATTAAAACGTCAGACGTGATGTTGGGTTTTGATAGAATCCTGATTTAAACAACTGAAACACACATACACACACACACAATCACACACACGCACATACAGGACATAATCGTGGAAATGTGGATGCTGACTGGATATCTGAGGAACCGATGAATCCTTCCTTTGAGTGCATTACAGACACAGACTAGTGAGCACATATAATGAGGTAAGTCATATATCTGAATTTTGTAACACAAGTGTAAAGCGTGATAGAACTTCCATGGAGAAAAAGCCATAAAATGGCGTGCTGGTGTGGAAAGAGCATAGCGTTAGAACAAGAAAGAGGGGAGCTTCCATTGGGTGAGCACCAACTGAGCCAGACCCTTCCCTGACATCTTTTCTCACCAACGGTGACTTTCAAACTATGCTTGCCTGAATCCCGGAATTCCTACCCAAAGCCATGTTCAATTTGAATGTGGGACTTCTTTAACCAGAATAGCTCAGCTCTTTGAGTCTCCTGGGGAGATTTCAGTTAGAGAACATGCATAACTGAAAAGAACCTTGAACACCCCTGAGTTGTGGGTTTCCTGGTCACTCCTACCCCGAGCAATCTGCCCTTAGCTCTTTCAGATAATCGGTAAATGTTAAGGACTTGGCTGAGAGTGGAAGAAGGCTTACTTTGGTTGTGAGCTGAGAGCACAGACACAGCCATCTATAGTTCAGCTGAAATCCCTGACTCAAGTCATACACAGCACATTAAACTAGAAGTGCACGATCTACTTTGCCTTATTAAAAAGGACACCAGAGCAGATAAATTTTATTGCAATAAATCTCATCATTAACAAATGGCAGTCATATATCTGCAGGGTAAAGCTGATGATTATATACTGTTTCTACTGTTTATTGGGCCAATGAGAAGGACATAATTCAAAGCCAACAGCTGCACCCAGATATGTGGGTCCTGGAGTGAACGTCCTGGAATCATCTCCAAACAGAAAACACCTGCTAAGGAAATGGGATTTTTGGAAACACAGAGAAGTCCTTCCAGGTCAGACTTCTATAGCAACAATATGGTAAGGCAAGTGGGAGGTGCAGAAAGCTCTAACCCAACACCACCACCGTGAACCCCTACTTTGGAGACCCAGAGCCTAAGCCACCAGCCAAAAATCAAGGCAGTGAGCCCCCTCTCTCATGCAAAGTCTCCTTCCTTAGCCAGCCAGAGCTCCTCTCTTCCCCTCACCCACCCCATTGTTTTCCTCACTTCTCTTTCCTTGCCTCTAGAACATCACCTCCTCACAGAACTCATTTCCAAGAGGCTCCTTCAAAATTGAAATAACTGTGGTCAAAAATATCTGGGGAAAGGTTAAGTATAATGTGCCTTCTCTTAGAGATCCCTATCATCTTTGCTCTGTACAAGGTGCTTTGTCTCCCCAGGCCCCTTGGCTCTTCTGCAAAGTGCCCCTCTCCACATTTCCTCTTCTTGTAGCTCCCCCAGGGAGCAGCCATTTTATTCAACATGCAGGGTGGAGGGGACCCTTAGCTGCAACTCATCAGTCTAAGAGCAAGCATGTGACCTAAGCTTGGCCAATCACAATTCCTTTCCCAGACTTCACCTACTAACCACGTTTGATCCCAGGATGGGTAAGTGATTCAAATTAAGTCAGTATTATTCCCTGGGAATTTGGTAAGGAAATTGGAAATGTCAGAGCTTTCCTGATGCTTGAAACTATAAGCTATAAAGCTCTGAGATCTGCGATCACTACCTTTCCCACCGTGACAGCTAGAGTGGGAAGAGAGGAGGCTCAGATGTGAGGGGTGGGGATTTGGATAAAGAAACAGATGCTCTAGAAAGAACAGAGATGGGAGAGAGAGTCTGGGGACACTTCGGGCGTGTGCATGCTCTCTCTCAAATAGATAGATAGATGATAGATAGATAGATAGATAGATAGATAGATAGATAGATAGATCCTAAAATAAAAAGATACACACACGGGGCAGAAAGCGGGTCTATAAAAAATTGCATAATGTGCCCATGAAAACTTTGCCTTAAGTCTGCATTGGAAGAGTCGGCCTGGGAAATCAGTTGATGGCAGGAAACAGAAGAAACTTTCAGAATGTATCGATTTTGTGTTCTTAACTTGAAACAATTAAGAAACTTTGTACATCGGGTTTTGTTTTTTTTTAATTAAATGTCTTACTTGAATTCCAGGATAGTTAACATACAGTGTTCTATTAGTTTCAGGTGTACAATTTAGTAACAACATTTCTATACATTACTTCAGACTCATCATGACAAGTGCTCTCTTGACCCATGAAAAATCAGAAATGTGGGCTCAGAGAAGAAGAGACTGGCAGAGATAGGAAGAATGCAAGGAAGGTAGAAACAGTAACAGAATTAAAATCCACGCTGGAGACACTGAAAAAGCAGAATTTCACGTGGCAAAAATTGATTGGTGATGGATAAGGTTAACCAAGCCCACCCAGTAGGATTGAGGGAGGTGGGAAGCACAGAAAGACCAATATAATAAGTGAGGAAATAATACACATCTGGGCTAGAAATCCAATATCTAATCCCTAGATTAGCGGTATCCTTACGGAAGGAAGTAGGGTAAGTGGAAGAAAAGAAAGATCAGTGATTTCAGGGAAGGCAGTTTTCCTGTGCTCAAAAAATAAACAAACAAACAAACAAACAAATAAATAAATCTGGACCCACAAATCAAAAGGACTCCTGTTTTAAGTAAAGAGACAAAAATGCATGTTCGTGGCATTTTTTAATATCGAGGTTGGAAGGAAATGCCACCAAGCTAAGCAAAAAGTAAAATACAGGTTCTTACAAAAGAACCAAAACTTAGCAGCCCTCAGAGTCTATCAATGCAAACAGAGAAAAAACCCCAAGCACTGTCTGTAGAGTGTTTGCGGGGGATTCTGTGATCCAGGAATTTTTTTGTCCCTACCCTCTCTGTGCTGTTTATGTATCAAGGCAAAGGAAAGGCAGTCTGAGGTAAGAAAGTTCTGTTACTGACGCACTTCTCCCAAAACCTTTAACCAAACTTGCAATCCCTAACCTGGCAGATGAATCAAAAGTAAGGACTTGGGGTGCCTGGCTGGTTTGATCAGTGCAGCACGCGACTCTTGATCTCAGCGTCATGAGTTCAATCCCCACATCGAGCGTGGAGCCTCCTTAAAAAAAAAAAAAAAAAAAAGTAAGGACTCAAGATCTGAAAAGTTATAAAATGAAGAACCGTGACCATTAACCAGAGTTTGTCTAAATAATTGAGAGAGATGTTCAAGTTTACAGGGATTCCTGAAAAACAGGTTGCATATTATTGAAAGTTGTCAATATTAATAAACACATGTATCCTACCATGTATCTCAGATGATACTGGGCTGGCCTAAAAACTGAGTAGGAACAGGTAAACACTGCAAATTCCTCAATTCGCAAAGAGAAGTCAAAAAGTCTTGTATTATCCTTGCATTTAAGAAGTGTAGGAAGCGTACAAGCAAAGGTGTTTTTGAAAAATTAACCACTTATTAAGATTGAATATTGGCTGTATACTATTGACTACCACAGTTAACCACTTATTAAGATTGAATATTGGCTGTATACTATCGACTATCACAAGAGAAAACAAAAGCCAAGAAAACATAGTCCATAAGGCAAAATAATGGACTATGAAAGACCAAATGCATGAGATATGATAAAAGTAAAACCAAACGTATTAGTGACAATAATGAGTGAAAGTGGTTTCAATTCTTCAATTAAAAAAAAGTACAAATCCAGTTTAAGTAGCATCAACCTAAAGGTTTCCCAAATAACCACTACCAGATGGAAAAAAATATATGTTCCCAGTATTTATTAATATACACTTCATAAATATTTAGATATCAAAAATAGAATGGGGCATCTGAAATGTCCATATGTAAAATGTATTTTAAATACCCTGTCAATTTCTAGTCAACCCGTCTTTATGGCTGCTGAACTTTGGGCTAACCTCCAACCCTCAAACTCCCTTTCCAAGTGCCCCACAACTTGAAGGCAGGTGATTTCACATTACAGGTTTGCAACATCACGTCACTGTAGGTTACTAGCATCTAGAGGGCTCTTCCTTGCCTGAAATCTGGAAATTGGAAGGAATATCCCAAAATAGTGATTCTCCCCCATTCATGCCTCAGGGTGAAACAATCAAGCAACTTAGTGGGAGAAGAGAGACACAGCAGGATCTCTTCTCCGAATTTTGTTTGAGTTAATAGTACCCACCCCCCAGTTGTCCTTTGTTGGGCTGTGGGCTCTCAGCCTCCCAGTGGGCAAAATAGCTCCTAACTCTTAAACCACGCGGTAATCCTTCTGCACGAATCTATTACAATCAGAGCTTCCCTGAAAAAAAAAGAAAGAAAAAAAAAAAAAAAACCGGTATTGTTTAGCTTGAACTCCCTAAAGAAAAAAAAGATTCATAAATATTTCAGGTGGAGGCTGAAAAAAAGGATGAAAGAATTAAGAGGACAAATGGTTGCTTTCCCTGGAACACTATGTCGTCCATGGGGCTCCTGGCATCCGCGAGTGAGAAAATGCAAACAAAACGTCAGGCAGAGTGCAAGCACACTTGTCAAATTCACAGAGCCAGGGGGGGAAAAAAGCTGTTCTTCAAGTGGATTAGATACTAGCAGAGATGTGGACATTTTGTTGAGTTTACAATTTTCATTGTTAAATCTGAAAAAAGGAGAAACATGGGGGAAATAAAATAAAGAGAGGAAATGGGAGTGTCAGAGCCGGAAAGAGGCTGAGAGGTTTAGTCCAACTCCTCCTCTGACAGAAGAGGAGGCTAAGACCAAATAAGTACGTGAACTCACCCCCCTCCCCCAAAAAATGCCGCACGGATTTGATTGATAAATATCACTGGGAAAGAAATGAGGTCATTGACCAAAGGGCTAACTCATGGTTGTCTCTCCCCAGCTCCACTGCGCACCCCAGTGGTCAGGATTGGGATAGACATGGGGCGGAGCTTCATTTCCCAAAGGCACAGCTCTCCCCATAATCGGCCAGTGACATATCCTCTTACCCTCTTCCTTTACTGTCGCTATGTAATAAGCCACCCCAAGGTGCAGGGCTTTGAACAACAACAATTATCTATTTTGCTGGTGAAGATTTCATTGGCTAGAGAGCAGAGCCACAACGCACAGAGAATTCTTTCCAAGCCTTGACACCTGACAGAGTTTGCCCAGCCGGATCTCAAAATTGTTGAGGTTGTGTAATTCCTTTTTTTCCTTCAATTTTCTCCCTTTTGAAACCAGAATGTCTGTAACTGTCATTCTACACCTGTCCCACCATTGTTTTTTAGAAGCAAACAACTTGTTTTCTAGTTCACATGGAGAGAGGAACTGTGCCCAGGATGGATCACACCCCGAGTCTCGCCCATACATGACTCAGATGGTTACGAATACAAGATTTGGAACTTTGGGGCAGATAAAATTTAGATGAAATTTTCAAGACTTTGGACTGATGCTGTAATGGATTAAGACTTTGGAGCACCTTGGGATGAGGTAAATGTGTTTTGCATGTGGGACAGAAGTGATGGTGGGCAGAATAATGACTTCTTAAAGATGTCCACACCCTACCCCCTCCCCGAACCCATAGATACGTTACTTTACATTGCAAAGAGAATTTGGAAATGTGATTAAGGGGAAGGATCTTTAAATGGTGAGATGACCCATGTCCATCCAATCTAATCACATGAATAACTCAAAGTGGAGAAATCAGGGCCCTCTGGGTGGCTCAGTCGGTTAAGCATCTGCCTTCAGCTCAGGTCATGATACTGGGGTCCTGGGATCGAGCACTGTCTCGGGCTCCACACTTTGCAGAGAGCCTGTTTCTCCCTCTCCTTCTGCCCCTCCCTCTGGCTGTGCTCTCTATCTCTCAAATAAATAAATAAGATCTTAAAAAATGAATAAATAAAAGTGGGAAACCCTTCCTAGCTGGGGTCAGAGAGGATGATATAACTATATAGCTTTTATTGATAATTGTGCCTTTTTTTCTGGAATACTATGCCAAAATGCAACAAGCTTTAGTTCTAAAAGATTGGATGCAACATGGAATCCGTACCATATCAATGAAGTTTCCTTTCTCTGTTACTATCAAACTCACTGATCCATCTTGTACCTCAGTTGAACGGGTCTTTTACCAGAACGCGAGTCTGTGACATCATGCTTGGAAAGATATTAGCTCGCTGAGTTATTCAGGTCTTCCAAATGTGGACACACTTCATTATATAAAGTCAAGAACCGTATTAGTTAGTATGACCACAGATCTCATCAGGAAAAGTTAACCTGTAGAATTGGAAAGCTGGAAAGTTCACTGGGGCAGATGTAAGTTTCCCAAAAGTCTAAAAGCTACTTCAATGCTTTGTATCATTGGCACCAAATGCCATGAGTTGTTTTCTTTGAAGCGACAAGCTCACTTTGTTCATTTTCAAGAGAAATGTGTGTCATGGCTTCTTTGTCAATTGTTCTTTGAAGTAAAAATGGTATTGCATGAGAAAAGCGGCTAGTTCAGCTTACAATGGGAGCGAGCACATAGGTGCTTTTCTCCAGGCAACCACCCATTTGGTCTGCCTACTGCCTGCTTGGTCACCCAGAATAGTAGAAAAAAGTGTCAAGGGTCAAGATTTAATCAAATCAATAATTTGCACTGCTTCATCAAAGACCTTGTTTTGTTCTTAAGCAGAGGTCGGGGAGGGGCACTGAGAATAGCAGAGAGAGAATCTTCAAGCAGACTCTCTGCTGAACATGGAGCCCAATGCAGGACTTGATCTCACAGCCCTGAGATCATGACCTGAGCCGAGATCAAGAGTTGGATGCTTAATGAACTGAGCCACCCAGGTATCCCCATCAAGGACATTCTTAGATGACAATGGCTTTTATCCTTTTTTTGAACTGTTCATGCTTGGGGGTAAAGAATGCAATGATTAGAATGGTTCCATGCTACCACTACGGCACAATGACTTGGTACCTTCCATGCAAGTGGCAGATATATATTGATAATAATATTGTGAAAATAGTTTTGTCCTGATGGACATCTTTAAAGTGTCTTGGGCACCATCAGGGTTCCATGGACCACCCTTTGAGAACCTCTGGTCCACACCATTTTCATCTTGCAGAAGAAGAACAGAGGCCCAGAGCATGTCACCATTTGGGTCTTCCAGGAAGCAGACTCTGAGATAGAGTTTAGTGTGGAGGACATTGTTAAGCAGGGAGAAGGCGCCTCTCTTCCACACTAGGAAAGGCCAGGAAGGAAGGAGGAGTGGCTGGGGACAATTCCAGCTGGGATCAGACCCACTGGAGCCTCAGGTGACCTGAAGCTGGCATGACCTTTCAGAACGTCCCAGGATTGGACAGAGGTGGCATGGCCCTTGTATTCCCATATTCAGCCAGCACTAGGTGAGTATCCCCTGAGGGCTTTTGGAGGAGGAGGCTCTGCATAGCAGGGTTGTCCCTGAAGGAACCTTGACTTCTTCATCAGTAAGTTGTTTCCCAGGGTGGTTTAAGGTGAAATGAGCGGTCACAGGAACATGGAACAGGGGATTCATTATCTGTGGATTCCGGCTCCCCCGCGATCACACAGTGGGATGGTGGCCCAGCCGTCGTCACACCCGGGTCCCCCACCTGCCCATCACTTTGCCTGTGCACGGTGCTCTAACTAATGAGACCAGGAAAAGCTCTGCCTGCTCCAAACAAGCCCACTATTCGAGACTTCTCACTGAAAAGTTTCTTTGCTCTGAAAATATTCTGCCCTCGAAATCGACAGCCTATGACTTATGAATGGATTTGTAGACAGGGGCTTAAGGATTTCATTTGACCCCACTTCAAATCCATCTCCTGCTTCCAAGGTACCCCGAGGTTCCCTGGGACCTGGATAAATACTCCATTTGCTTACACAAAAGCCTCAGAGAATGACTCATTACTCGACACAATAGGTGATTTAATCTGCGGGTCATGGTTAAGTGACAGCACAAGGCAGGCTGTGTAATCTCCCAGGATCCCCCCAATCAGAAGAGAGGCAGAGGGTGACTCCATGCGGCAGCAGACAGCACCCTGACGCTCTTGCAAAGGCTGCCCATCCAGTCCTTGCTCCCCAGGCCAGCTCTAAATCCATCTTGCAATAGCTCAGCCTTCTAAAATGCCCCCAGGGGGCCGTCCCCTTCCAGGGCCTTCTGCATCTCTCTGTAGTCCCCTGCATTGCATGCAAATTCCTGCCCCTTTCTCCAGGCTGCCTGTCACCCTCTAACCTCTAATACATGCATTATGTTCCAAAGAAACAAAGCTTTTCTGCTCCCTCACTGGGGCTTCTACCACTGCTGCTGGGGCTCCCCCACTTGGAAATCATCCCTACTTCCCACAACCTTTCAGAGCAGATCCATT
The DNA here is from genome assembly GCA_004023965.1 of Spilogale gracilis. Lineage (NCBI taxonomy): Eukaryota > Metazoa > Chordata > Mammalia > Carnivora > Mephitidae > Spilogale > Spilogale gracilis. The sequence continues at coordinate 66,518 of PITA01009952.1, forward strand.
CTTCAAGACTGTAAGGACCTATTTAGAAGTCCAAGCCACCTTGCTGTTTACTCAGAAAAACAGCTCCAGGAAATATGGGCAAACAGCCCCTGGAAAACAAAGGCGAGTCAAGTTGGGGGAGATGCTCAAGCCCAACCTCCCATCCCAGGAGCAATGGAGATGCAAATTAACTCTGGTTTGCATGAGTTTGCCCCATAAAAGCTAACCTGAGAAATTAGGGGGCAATGTTCTCCCCCCTGAGAGGCGACCCTAGCCCAGCCAGTGAAATTCTGACACTTGGCGCAAAATAAAGCTTTGCTTGACCTTCGCTTTTCTATCAGCCTTGATCCTCTGAACACGGACCCTATTAGAGACCCAGTTCAGATCACCTCCTCCAAAAAGCTCCACCTGACCGTTCAGACTTGTCATCTGGACTCTTCCTGTTCAGATTACAGGCACCGTACAACTCGGGACTTAATTACACGCTGTCCGGGAGGGTCATCTTGGTCTCGTGTCATGCTCAACCCAAACTATTCACTGAACTCTTCCCATCTCCAGGAACCTGGGCTGAACAAGAGACATAAAGGTGAGCCACCCAGCATCTCTGTCCTGGAAGGACTGACCTTGAAGCATGCCCCCCAGAGCCAGGCTCTAAAACGGGCCAGCACTTCCTTTAGAGAGACGTCCTCACACTTGTTAGTGGGAGGCAGCTCCAAACAGGGACAAGCCTCCACAGCTTTGGAGTCCAGCCGATCAAGGTTGTCCACAACCCTTCCGCCCGGCCGCCCGCTTCAGATGATTCACTGTCTAGCAGATCTTCAACAAGTGTGGACGGCTTCGGGTTTCACCACCAAAAAGGCAGACAGCTCCAGTACATAGGGATAAACTCACAGCTGAACACGGAGGTAAATACAAAATAAAATGTGTGCCAGGCGCTCTGCCGAGCTTGGTCAATGGATGAACACGCTTTATTTTCTTAACTCTCTAAAGTAGGTTCACCTGGTATCCCCATCTTATAGGTAAGGAAACTGAACCCTGGGGGAGAGGGTAAGGATGAACCCAAGACCACACAACCAATAAATAGAAAAGCCAAGAATTGAACCAAGATGGGTCTTATTCCAGAAACCCAGCTCTCAAAATTATATTTATTATAATTAATATTATTAATTACTTAATATTATTTATACCTAGAATACCAGGTACTGTTTCCCAGCATAATATATAGTCACTGTGCCAAGTGTATTATGGAGATTATTCCATTAATTCCCCCAAAGCCCAGTGAGAAAAGTTTCCTAGGCCTATTTTACAAATGAGACATCAAGGTTTAGAGGTGAACTTGCCAAGATCTCATCGCTAAGCAGACCCAGACCCCAGGCACTGAAAGACCAGAGACAAATTCATATCGAGGACACTTTCAGCTTCGCTGTCCAGAAATCAGATGCCCGCATAGCTACCTTCTCTAGCAGAATTCTCTGTGACCCAGGGTCAGCTCCCGACCTGGGGTAGAATTTGAATGGACTACCAGCCTTGGCCACACACATGTTCTGTGTTTGCTGGAATGACTGTCCTACTCTGATGAGAGTCTGTGTCTGTGACTGGCAGGCCACCTGGCCACAAAGCCTCCGAGGGACCCAGGGGACGATGTCCACAAAGCCCTGGATGGGATAAATGTGCCCCACCCCCCACTGCTTATGTTGAAATCTTAATGCCCACTGCGAAGGTGTTAGGAGGTGGGCCCTTTGGGAGGTAATTTGGTCATGAGGGTGGAGCCCTCCTGCATGGGATTAGTCCCCTTCTAGAAGGGATCCTACACATTATTGGCAATAGTCAAGATATGGAAGCAAACACAAGTGTTACAGGATTGTTGTCCCTTAGTACCCATTCTTGGTCACGCTGCTTCAAAGTATAAAAAAATAGGCCGGACGAAGAGTGGTGAGCAGCGAGGCAAAGTGTATTGTGTGACAGTACAGTACCCAGAGAGGGAAGGGACACCAGGGGGTTGCCATCGTGGTGTTTAAATCTAGAGGTTTGTTTTTGGGGTTTTTTTTTTTTAGATTTTATTTATTTGACAGAGAGAAACACAGCCAGAGAGGGAACACAAGCAGGGGAAGTGAGAGAGGGAGAAGCAGGCTTCCCGCCGAGCAGGGAGCCCAATGTGGGACTCGATCCCGGGTCTCCGGGATCATGACCTGAGCCGAAGGTAGTCGCTTAACCAACTGAGCCACCCAGGAGCCCCTAAATCTAGAAGTTTTTATAAGCTCTTTTGAGGAACTATCTTAAGCATCCTGAGAGTGGGCGCCCGTGGACCGGCCACTAAGGTGTGCCCATCAGGGCTTTCATCACGAACCCATCTACCCATCGGCTCATTGGCCACAGGTTGATGGTCTTTGGGAGCAACATCTGGAGACTAGCTGCTCACTTTGGGATATTGACCAATGTCCTTTGGTTGTTTTGTTTCAGGATGTTTTAGTCCTTCCTGCAGAGGCCGCTAGAGAGGATGCCCAAGCCCTGAAACAGGATGGTCATGCCTTTAGGTCTCAGCTGTCCCAGCTTGTTTGCTTTCTTGTTGGGGATCCTGGCCCTGACTATCTTAAGTGTCCAGTTAACCTCTGACACGAGTGTCCATCCCTGGATAAAGGGATAAAGATGTGGTATAGGGAGAGGAGGGAATATTGCTCAGCCATTAAAAGAAAGATCTTGCTAATTACAGTGACATGGATGGACCTAGAGGATATTATGCTAAGTGAAATAAGTCAGACAGAGAAGGGCAAATATATGGCTTCACTAACATGTAGAATCTAAAAAGCAAAACAAAGAAAACAGCAGACTCTTAGATACAAAGCAAAACTGGCAGTTGCCAGAAGGGAGGTGGGTGAGGAGATGGGCCACATAGATAAATAAGATACAAATAAGACAAATAAGATAAATAATAAATAAGTCATGGAGATTAAAAGTGCAGCATCGGGAATATAGTCAACTATATTGTAATAACACTGTATGAAAATTAGTAAGAGGAAAGCTCACTAAAATGGATTAGGGATACTGGAAGGAGAGGCTGGTGGGAAAAGCCATACCACTCAATGTTAATTACAGGAAGAATTGTCAGTTATAGACCCCAACAGGAAAGATGTACATATTGCATCTCCCATCAGAAAACAAGCACCCCTACAACTCAGCCTATGAGAAACCATCATCACCCTGAGCTCATGCTTCTTTACAATGGACTTTTGTTTGGGGCCACCCCTCCCAACTTCCTCCTCCTTCTCCCTAAAACAAAGTCCCTCTCTTTCGTTTCTTAGACTTACCTACAGTTTGGTCAAAGCTGGCTTGTCCCAGATTGTAATTCTCTGCTCTTCCTGGATAAACCCATTTTTTGCTGGTAAGATAACTGGCAGTTTTGGTTGTTGTTTTTTTTTAAGATTTTATTTATTTATTTGACAGAGAGAAACACAGCCAGAGAAGGAAGGGAACACAAACGGGGGCAGGGAGAGGGGGAGAAGCAGGCTTCCTGCTGAGCAGGGAGCCCGATGCGGGGCTCTCTCCGGGGACTCTGGGATCATGACCTGAGCCGAAGTCAGACACTTAATGACTGAGCCACCCAGATGCCCCTGGCAGTTTTATTTTTAATGTTAACAGATGCATGGTGATAGAAGGTGACTATACTTACCATGGTGAACCCTGAATAACGTATAGACTTTGCCGAATCCCTATGTTGTACACCCGAAACTAACTAATATTTATGTCAAATATCTCGATAATAAATAAAGGAAATAAATAAGTAAGTTGGAATGGGGGTATGGAGAGATCCTGCAGAGCTCCCTAGTGAGGACGCCAGCAGAAGACTGTGATTCAGAAAAAGGCTCCCACCTGACCAGGCCAGCACCCTAATCTCGGATTTCCAGCTCCAGAACTGTGAGAAATACATTTCTATGGTCGAAAAGCCACCCCTTCTAGGGTATCTTGTTATAGCAGCTGGGGATTGGCAGGCTGCCCCACATCTCCCAGACCCCTATCAGCACAGCAAGACCTTAAGGTAAGAGGGTAGGACATCAGATTTCCGTCATGCAAACCCAAGTTTGTAGCTCCTCCCTGGAGCGAATTTCTGTTTTGAGAAGCTGGAGAGCTGGGGTAAACCCCTTCCCTGTCTGGCCCTGTGTTTCTGTGTCACTCAGATGAGGATTAAGTGAGAACGCATGCAAAGGGCTAGTTCATTCCAGAAGCTCTGTAAATGTTCGTAATTGTTATCAGCTCCATGCCAGGCTGCCTGGAGGATTGCTTCGGTGTCCTCTGGGATCCAGGGGACTGACATGGATCCAGTCCCTTCCACCCAAGACCACTCTTCCACGCTGCCCTCTCTTGTGTCACCTCTTGCCTTCAGAATTTCCCTCTAGAAAGAGTGCTCTTGGGCTCAGCCTTCCCCTCCCCCCATCTCTGGGGTAGGCTTTGAGGATCTCATCTGGACATAATCAACATGCTAAGTGGAGGCAGAGACTAATGCTCTGTTACAATTTTTCTGCGTACCTCATTTATCCTAATGGAGAGCTAATACGATATCTAAAGAGCTAATATTGTCATATGCATCTCATTTAGCTTGCTGCAAGCCCTCTCCAGCAGAAGCCGCGGGCTCGGTGAAAGCAGACTGCAGGGTCTGTGCCAAGGGACGCGGGCCCCGCAGACATGCCAGGTACAGGGCTGGGACAAGAAGGAAGCCCAGCTCTGGCATAAGGTGCTGATGAGAGCTTTCCCACATAAGGACCCCCAGGCTTCATTACATTCCCAGTGTGGCCTCAAGGTCCTTCCATTCCTTCAGAGAAATGCATTTTTCAAGAAATCATTCCACAGCCAGTAGCTCTTGAAATCACATTTGTGTACCAGCAACATTCCAAGCAGGCATAGAAAGCAATGATGGGCGTGCAAGGGTCTGTGGTGGGTTCCCGGTGAGTTTCCGGTTTTGCATTAGGATGGTGGGAAAGGGGCAGATTGCTTTGGGAGAAGGGGACATGGAGGGTATTTCTCTCCTCTTTAAATGTGCACACGTATCATTGCCTTTTTCCCCCATAATCACTAACTCTAAGCCAAGCCTCATTCCTTAAAAAACAAAAACAAAAACAAAACAACTAGATATTCCTAACAATAGCCCATAATCATTTTTCAAATGCTTCTGTGGGCTTATTATGCCATTAGTCTGAGTGACCTCTACTTCAAAGATCTCTCTCCTGCCTTGGTGCCATCTGTCTGAGTTAGGGAATGAGAAGGAGCTCCTGGGAGCCTGAATGATAGGGAATGTAGAGATGCCCTTCGAAGCATGTCTCCCGTCAAACCTACCATTCCTGCTAAAGACACCTCCCTGCGGGAAGGCTGGACGCTAAGTCAGTTTCCAAGGAAAAGAGATTAACAATCAACCTTAGCAGAAAGTGTATTCAGGCAGCCGCCTCAGAATTTCTGGCTACACTGGATAGAGAGGGCTCAGCGCCATCTAGTTTTACCTTCCCATTTGGTGTGACAGGCTGTGGCCAAGAGAAGGCCACCCCGCCCACAGCTTATATATCCAGTGGGAAAACCGTCTGAGTTTCCCATAAATCCAGATAACAGAGCAAAGAGGCAGAGAACACCTCTGCCTGAATGCCTGCTTGTGTCAGCTCCTGTGAGTGACAGCTCCTCTCATTGTCTCTGGTCCCTGTGCTGTATTCATTGCTCCTCTTTTGCAGATAAGAAACTGAGGCTCCAGAAAATAGAGTCACCATCCCATGTCACACAACTGGGAAGTTGCGACATCAAGATTAACACAGAGATCTGCCCCACCCCAGGCCCCGTGTTCTTCCCTACACGGCACTCTGTGCATCACCGGGGCCTCCAGAACATGGTCCTGAGAGCAGTGTATCTGTCCCTTGCTATCAGCTCGACATCAGCCGAGAAGAAACATTGCGCCACTAAGTTTTGGTGTTCTCACCTGCAAAATGGGACTGATGATGCAGTTGGAAGAAAGGAACGTGTCAGGGTGAGGATAAGGGTGAGTGGGATGCCCCGTGGTGGGAAAGGGCAGGAAATCTTGAGGGTTAGCATTTGAGTTTGAGGACCTGAAGTCGAACCGGGGGGAATCAACCCCGAGGCTTTGGCTGATTAAGAGCGGGCCGTGTCAACTTGGTCCTAACCGCCATCAGTCATCCTCATGATGGGCACCACAGGAAATACTCACAGAGAGCAGGCACTGGGGAAGGTGTTCGTATCCATTTAAATTTTTTTTAAGATTTTTTATTTATTTGGCAGAGAGAAACATAGCCAGAGAGGGAACACAAGCAGGGGGAGTGAGAGAGGGAGAAGCAGGCTTCCCGCTGAGCAGAGAGCCCAATGTGGGACTCGAACCCGGGTCTCCGGGATCATGACCTGAGCCGAAGGCAGTCGTTTAACCAACTGAGCCACCCAGGTGCCCCTCGTATCCATTTAAAATTGTTTCTGGCTGATAATGCTGGTCAAAGACACCAGAAATAAGAGTGGTTTGACAAGATTGAGGTTCCCTTTTTCTCTTATAAAATAAGTCGGAAGGAAGGCAGTCCATGGAGATTGTGGAAACTCCAAAAAATCGTTAATGGCCAACCTTCTCCAGTGCTTCTAACCCAGCATGCTTAGTGGCTTTTATCCTCAAGGTCATCCCCCATAGTCAGAAATAGCTGCAGGAGCTCCAGCCATCACGCCCATGTTTCAGACAGGAAGCAAGAGGACATAGGGTAGAGGGAGAGGCAATAGCCCTTGAAAGAGCTTTTCCAAATCCTCACTCAATGATTTCTGCTTCGATCTCATTAGTCACCCCATTACAAAGAGATCGAGAAGTAGAGTTTTTAGCAAGCAAGAACAGCTTTTAAAAATATAAGGTTCTCATGGTAACTAGACTTACCAGGGGAATCATTTTTTCATGTATAAAAATATCAGATCGCTATGATATACACCTGAAACTAATAGGATATTGTATGTCAATTATACTTCAATTATATATATGTATACATTGGGTTCGGTTACTAAGGAAGAAGAGCTTGGACAATGGGTAAGCAAGCCGCAATCACTATCCTGGCCCTTTACATTCATTATTTCATTTAAACGCTCAATGACCCCCATTGTGTAGATGAGGCTCAGAAAGTGTCAGGTCCCTCACCTGGCACAGTACATTGAGTAAGTGGGCCTGACCCCAAATGAAGGGGCCTCACCCCGAGCTCTCTGGCACAGGCATGGCAGCAGGGGTGGGGCAGGGAGCAGCACCAGGGAGACTGAACAGTGATGGGGTCCAGAGGGACACTGGTGGGGGGGGCATCTGATGTGTGCATTGGTGCCAGTTCTCATGGTGGGGAGGGGGCAAGAGCTGGTGGAGAAGGATAGCCACAATGCGCTGCACCCTTACCATGTGGAGGAAGCTGCCTGAGCTCAGCAGCCTATAGTCCTGGAGCCCTGAGGAGCTACCCCCCATAAGAGATCAACCAGGAAGGTCTATCTGCTTCCCTGCTCTAACCTTGGTGCCCTGGGAGGCACTTGGTAGTATCATTAGATTGTAAATGAACAAAGGAAAAATTGAATTAATAAGATGCTTTATAGCCTGCTGCCTTCTTCAGATTATAGGGAGGAAGGAAGGAAGGAAGGAAGGAAGGAAGGAAGGAAGGAAGGAAGGAAGGGAGAGAGGAGGCAAGGGAAAGGGCTTCAAAGGGAGGTAAGGGGAAGGGGAAGGGAGGGGGGAAGAGAGAGAGAGAAATAGAAAGGAAGGGAGGAAGGGAGGGAGGGAAGAAGGAAGAAAAGGAGAGAAAGATGCTCTGGTTGACTCAATTGATGGAGCATGAGACTCTTGGGGTCATGAGTTCAAGCTCCACTTTGTGGCTGTACTGAATTTACTTTAAAAAGCAAGGGAGGGGGGCGCCTGGGTGACTCGGTTAAGCGACTGCCTTCCGCTCAGGTCATGATCCCAGAGACCTGGGATCGAGTCCCACATCGGGCTGCCTGCTCGGTGGGAAGGCTGCTTCTCCCTCTCTCACTCCCCCTGCTTGTGTTCCCTCTCTGGCTCTGTTTCTCTCTGTCAAATAAATAAACAAA